>JAOTQJ010061750.1:0-48173 GCA_025642045.1 Solanum sejunctum | reverse complement strand
GGTGCTGTTCTAAGACTATTTTAGTGTTTTTTGTATGTGTAAATGTTGTTGGAATAGTTTGGTTAGAGTTAGAACATATTTGGAATTATCGACATTGAAATATAGCGAAGGGAGGTAATGTTATGCTGTCCATTTGTAGATTGTGTAGAATTGTTATGTGTTGTACTTTGTGGGTTGTTGTAAGATTGTTTTGGCACTAAATAAGTCTGTACATGATGTGTACATGCCAATGTGTATTTGAAAAATATGATTAGAGGCGAAAAGGTTGAAAGAATACGCTCGAGTTCATAAATGCCCGCTTGCTGTCGGTGTGTTGTTTGTTTTATGTGTTTGGGCTGCCAAGATATATATTGGCTGCTAATGCTAGTTTTATCCACTACTATGTTATCGATAAATATTTGGAGGAACGGATGGTTATCTCGAGGAAGTAACGAGGTCATATAACGAGGTATGTAAGGCTACTTGTTTTTGTATTATTTGGTATGAAACATAGATCCTTCCTTGGCACATAAATGCGCTTACCAACTCCGACACAACTATTAATTATGTCTACCCTCTTGCACATGTTCATGTGCTCCCATACATAGACACCTTCAAATCTGCATACATACATGGATACCAAGTTACATGGGTTCTTTTTTCCAAATAAAGTTCACAAGTTATCTCATCACATACGCATTTTATTATTTATGTAATGTACTCTTTTCATTGTTATATTGTCTTGTATGATTATTTACATGTCACATGTTACATCTATAGTCCTACAGCTCTAATATTGTGACCACCAGAAGAACCATCTCAAAGGTAATTGTAAGGTAAAGTATATTATTTATTCATGGGTGGTAGCCCGAGGGGTGGAAGAATCACCTAGCCTGGGATGATCCTATCAATGATGGTAGCCCGAGGGGTTAAGGAAGAGCCTAGCCAGGGATGATCCCGATATAGATTTACCACTGATCATTTGGTTATTCTATTACCTCTGTGCACAGATTATACAGTAAAGGTAAAGTAATATAAAGAACATAAAGTACATGATCCCAAAGTATAACCAAATGTGGTCTCTAGTCTTACACCAGTGCATGGTTTCAGTTGAGTTGTTACTTCATGTACAATATTTCTTGCCTTACATATTCAATACATTATCTCATACTGACATCCCTTATAGGGGACCTCCATTTTATGTTGCAGGTACAGGTGCTAGTAGATCTCCCTAGTAGGGGTACAGGATATCCAGTTATTGATACCAAGCTCCAGGTTACTTTGAGCCTTTGTTTGTGTCTAGAGCTTATGTTTGTATTGTACAATTAGTCGAGGCGGAGCCTGTACCGACCCTTATCAGTCACTTTTCCTTATTTAGAGGCTTTGTAGACTATGAAAATTAAAGTGTGGTCCTATCTTATACTTTAAACACCGTGGCCCCAATGGCCTAGCCATATGCATTTCCTTTTGGCTTGTTATCACTGTTTATTTTCCTAAAGGCATGTCAAATGTAGAAATTCCTTATAATATATATATAGAAAGCATTTAGATAAATATTGGTTCTCTCGGGTCTTACCGGCAATGAGTGTCAATTTGCCCTAAAGGGACTTGGGTGTGACAATATCATCAGCAAAACCACCATAAGCCTATTAGACTAGGGGCTAAAGATCTTAATCGTGAGACTTATAGGCATAATCGGTGTACTAGTCAAACCAGAAGGCACTACCCTAATTTCAAAATATCATAAGGGACATTGAAGGCCTCATCTACTACCAACAACAACTCTATAAACAAAGCAACTTAGGTTCAACACCTCCAATTCTCACAAGATGATAAATGCAACCCCCTTGGAGACCAATTCTACCTTAAGACATGAAATAGACCTACCCCCTTTGCTATCACTTAACGACCACATCAAGACTCTTCTACTCAAGGATGGGTTCATTAGCAAGTCAGATTCTAACTCTATACGTCCTACCACCAAAGGAGACACAATAGGCATGCAACTATCTTATTCCAAGTACCACATTAAAATCCACCATATCTAATCCAACAAGCCACAATTCAAGACCTAATGCAATTCAAACCCAGATCAACACCTAGAACCCTCTAGCATAAATATACTCAACAAAAGGATAGAAACCAAAAGTCCACATAGCAACTTAGGTACACAAGAAGCTCTATTAGCAACCAAAAAGAATAGAAAAGAATTAGTGGCACACCGATACTATCAATGCATGCACCAAAAAGCCAAGGAAACTTCAACTTACCAATAATAGCATCGAACACCCCATCCCTTCATTAAGCCACTTGATCAATATGACTACCTCAATCCAAAAGTTGACCACCTTTACACTTCCCTTGGACATATGGACAATCCACTAGCTTGTGACCTACTTCATTACATCCATCACAAGCATTGGTCTTCCTCAAGTATGGTCCACCATGATACCTCCAACACATTTGACATTTAGGATTAGTCATCATACCGTCACCTCTTTTACTTTTACTACGTCTATGAGGACAATCCTTCCTCTTATGTCCCACTTTGCCATAATCAAAATAGGCATTGGTGCCTTTAAAATATGGGCCCCTATAAACCTTACCACATATTGGACATCTAGCATCACCTTTATCCTTAAGACTTTGTAAATTTCCTCCAACATGGACCCTCTTGGCCTCACTACCTCTCCTCTTACCATTTGAAGTCCCAGAAGCACCTACTTTTACTCGAGGTGAGTTGCCAATTTTGCCGCCACTTTGGCCACTTTCTATAGAGCATCGCAAATCTCTACATTTGTCTTATCAATGCCTTTCTTGTGTTATCTGGCTGTTTCTTTCAAAGTATTATTTACCATGCTAAGATGATAGAGGGAATCAGGCATGCTTGATAGGTGATAGTAAAAGGTCCTATCGTCAAGGTCAGTTTGGAAGTCATACACCCAGAGATAGAAATCCTCAAAGAAAGAAAGCTTAGCATTATCAGGGGAGTCTGATTAATGTAGCCATTCCAGGTATAGATAGTACTGGTAGGCCCAGAGGTTGTTATATATATGATGCGTTTTGTCAGACGGCCCAGGATTGCCCCAAGCATGCTCCTGCTTCATTTCCCCTGGGGGAACAAACAACTCACTCTACATCAGCTCCAACAACTAGAGGTGCTTCATAGAGTGCGTAAGATAGTACTTGAGGTGCCAAGGGTGGAGCTCGAGGTTATCACTCATGGTAGAGCACAGGCCAACGGTGAGCATGTAGTATGTTATGTCATTCCAGGTCGAACGGAGGCACAAGAATCTGATGCTGTGATCATAGGTATTATTCCAGTTTGTCATCATTCATCTTCAGTATTATTTGATCCTATATCTACCTATTCATATGTATCAACTTATCTTGCTACTGATATTGATCATTTTTGTGAGCCTCTTGATGTGCATATTCATGTTTCAACTCTGGTAGATGAATCCTTAATGGTAGATCAGCTATATCAAGATTTTATAGTGGTAATCTCAGATAGGGAGACCTAGGTCAATTTGGTCCTCCTAGACATGATAAACTTTAATGATATTTTGGTAATAGATCGGTTGTCCTCTTATCATACAATCCTTGATTGCTATGCTAAGATTGTGACCTTAGCATGTTTGAGTTTGCCTTAGTCAGAATGGAAAGACACTCCTAGCTCTTATACTAAAGGGGTGATTTCTTATGTTCATGCTCGACGTTTGGTGAAGCATGGGTTTTTATCTTATTTGGATTATGTATGCGATATTTCTAAGGAATTACCTCTTAAGAGACCACGAAGGTAGTAAAAGACTTAATGGTTGTGTTTCCTACTGACTTACTAGGTGTTCCCCCAGACCATGATATTGATTTTGCTATCGATTAAGAATTGGACAGTAAGCCTATATCCATTTCCCATTATCGAATGGTTCCCGCAGAACTAAAGGAATTGAAGAATCAATTGGAAGACCTATTGAAATTCATCTCAATGTGTCTCCTTGGGGTGCACTGGTATTTTTTGTGAAGAAAAAGAATGGTACTAGGATATGTGTTGACTATCGTCAGGTGAACAAGGTGACCATCATGAATAAATATCCCTTCGATATATTAATGATCTGTTTGACTAGTCATAAGGTGCTTCAGTATCCTTTAAGACTGATTTAAGATCTGGGTATCACCAATTAAGATTCCGAGAGTTAGGTATTCCGAAAACTTATTTTAGGACGTGGTTTGGGCACTATAAGTTTATAGTTATGTCATTTAGGTTGACTAATTCCCCTTTTACTTTTATAGAATTGATGGACTAAGTGTTTAAACCCTGCTTGGACTAATTTATGATTATGTTCATTGATGACATCCTAGTATACTCTAAGAATGAGGTAGACCATGTTCGACATTTGCGAATCGTGCTCCAAAGGTTGCGTGAAGAGAAACTTTATGCTAAAATTTGACTTGAGTTTACAGCTTTCTTAGCTCATGTGGTGACTAAGGATAGAATTATGGTTGACGCAGCCAATATTGTAGCAGTTCGTGATTAGGTGAGACCCACCTCCGTAATTAAAATTCATAGTTTTCCTGGACTAACACGCTATTATCGTCGATTTGTTCAAGTGTTCTCCTCTATCGCAGCCCCTATGACTAGGCTTACTTAGAAAGAAAAACATTTTCATGGACTAATGAGTGTGAGGCAAGCTTCCAAAAGCTTAAAGAAATATTGACATTAGCTGCTATCCTAGCCTTACCAGAAGAGGGCATGCCCTTCGTGGTCTATTGTGACACTTCTAGTGTAGGCTTAGGTGGAGTGTTGATGCAAAAAGGGAGGGTTACAGCCTATGCTTCATGACAACTAAAGGTTCACTAGAGAAACTGCCCTACCCATGATCTTGAGTTGGCTATAGTAGTATTCCTGTTGAAATTATGGTGGCACAATCTTTATGGGGTGCATTGTAAGATCTATACTAATCATCATAGCCTTACGTATATTTTCTCTCAGTCTAATCTGAACATGAGACAACGTAGATGATTGGAGTTGCTTAAAGATTATGATATATCTATTTTTTATCACCCTGGAAAGGCTAATGTAGTAGCTGATGCTTTGATCTAGAAGGCTTCTAGCATGGGTACTTTGGCATTTCTTAGGGTTGAGGAGAGGCCTTTAGCTTTCGAGGCTCAGTCTTTCGCTCGACAGTTGGTCAGACTTGACATCTCCCCACCTCATAGAGTGTTGGCCTTCATTGATGCTAGGTCTACATTGATGGATCAGATTCATGCTCACGAGTTTGATGATGATAAATTATGTGTAATTCACGAAAAGGTGTTGAGAGGTGAAGCTAAGTCAGCTTCTCTTGATTCTAAGGGAGTGTTAAGGATTAAAAGGCGAATTTATGTACCTAAGGTGGGTGATTAGATTCGGTAGATCTTCAAAGAAACTCATTGTGCAAAGTATTCTATTCACCCAGGTGTGGCAAAAATGTTTCATGACCTGAAGCAACATTACTGGTGGTGTGGGATGAAAAGGTACATTTTAGAATTTTTGGCTAAGTCTTTTAATTGCCAGTAGGTTAAGTCTGAGCATCAAAAGTTTGTAGGTTCGATATAAAAGATACCCATTCCCGAGTGGAAGTGGAAGCGTATAACGATGGATTTTCTGACTGGATTACCCGTGACATTGGGTAAACGTGACTCAATTTGGGTGAATATAGATAGGTTAACCAAATCAGCTCACTTCATTTCGATGAAGATTAACTATAGTACGAAGCAACTAGCAAAAATCTATATATGTGAGATTGTTAGATTACGCGGGGTACCTATTTCTATTGTGTTAAATCGAGGTTCAGTGTTCACCTCTCACTTTTGGAAAGAATTGTGACGTGCTGCAAAAATACAACATTTTTTATACTTAAAACTTAAGATTTTATATTTTTTCAATGCAATATTTATGGGTTTTGAGTGTTTTTGTGTTTAGATTTGCATGACTACTTGTTGGCATGATCTAGGGCAAAATTGCATAAGTTGCTGGTTTTTGATCATTTACAAGAACCTCTATAGATCGTGGAGCATCCTATGAGTTATAGAGGAGGTCTTGAGCAAAGTTTCAGTATGGGATGATTTCTGAAGATCAACTCAATAAGACATGCATACAAGTCGTAGAGTATTCTATGAGTCATATAGATAGGTTTCATGAAAATTTCTAGTGAAGGAAAATTTGATGAAGTTGAAGTCTATAAATATGTAGTACGAGTTGTAAATCACTTTATGATTCGTAAGGTGGTATCGTATAAGAGAAGTCCAAAATTACAGTTGTTGATTATGAGACCCCGACTACGATCCATAAATCACACTATAAGTCATAGAGAGCTTTTGTAGAGTTTGTCGACCAATTTACCTAATTTATTTAGGAATTAATTATAATTACTACAAATATTACTTTTAGGGTTTTTCAGTGGGGACGTCATTATTGAAAGGTTTTTAGGGTTTGTACTTAGAGAACTCAATACTTGAGAGAGAAAGATTCTAAGAAAACACTTATGATTAAATTTGATCTTCAATTTTGTGATTCTCATTGATCTTGGATTTGCTTGGGCTCAATTCAATTGTGTTAGTTTTTAATTATATTTTCTCTATTCATAATTTCTTCATCTACACATAGCATGAGTAGCTAAATACACAACTAGGGTTGTAGGAACCATGAAGAACTAAAAAAGTAAACCTGGATAATTTATAATTCTTGGATTGGGTATATGCATTCATTAATCGATTCTCTTCATTTTTCATGTTTTCTAATGGTAGCCAACATTATAACCCACCTAGTTTTACTGACTGGACCAAGGTAGTAATGAATAGGAAAAGAGATCGATTAATAGGATTCGGTTAATATATTCTCATCTAATTAACCGAATCGAGCCAAGGGAAGGTTGTACTTGGACTTATAGGTAGTGGTTAGTATTGTACACCATGGAGATAGGCTAAGTCACATAGTGAAATTTGCCTCTCACCTTTGACCAAAGCTTGGTGAGCTAAAATTACCATTCTGCATACTAAGTTGGGTTATCCAGTGATACTAAGTTGGGGAACACAATACCCTAGTTGCTCTCTATTATTGATTGTCTCTTGTGATAGTTAGTTTAGTTTATTTTCTTATTGAATACTGCAAACCCCTTCGCTGAGTTGGTTAACTATTTGGATTACTTATTAGTAAATTTATCTTGAGTCTACGTATTCCCTATGGATTCGACCTTATCCTTGGTTAAGTTTTATTTCTTCACAGCAACTGGTTTATCCTCTAGAAGGAGGTGTAGCTTTAGCGACATCAAGATATTGGTGTCGAGAGTTAATACTTAGTTCCCTTTAGATTACTTTTGTTTTTGTTGTAGTTTCTTTGCATGGTGTATAAATAATGTATTCCAAACACTCAGAGTTAATGCAATCCCTTAACTCTACTTGATCTAGAGATCCACCGAACTATAAGTAGATTGGCCCAAGAAAATTCCAACAATGCAACCAATGCAGCCTTGAACTGGAACAATAATCATGATGATAAGGATGAGAACCCACATCATTTAGAGGACATTCCACAGCCTCAGGAGTTCAACGCTAATGCTTACCACTTGAATCAGTATAGGTTGCACCCCATGGCTATGGATATGACTGGAGCTATTGTGTTTCCACCACTACTGGCAGACACAAAGTTCATAGTCTCAAGTAGGTTACTTTAGATACTGCAGAATCGTGGGTCATTTGTGGGCTTACCATCAGAAAATTCACATAGGCACTTGAATAATGTGGCATTTATTTGTAAAAGTGTGATGGGGACACAAAATCTGTCTATGGATGTTGTCGGACTTCATGCCTTCCCATTGTCTCTCACAACCAATGCTGCATTATGGATTATCTAAGCTCCCACAGAGTTCAATCACTAGCTAGGACTTTCTTAGATTGAATAAGCTTAAGTTGAAGGACCAGATCAACAACTTTGAGCAACTTCCTAGTGATTCAATAAGCACTACATGGGAACACTTTACTAAATGTCTGAGGAGCATCCCTGATCATAAGATAGTTGATGATACCTTGGTGTAGATCTTCTACTGTGCCCTGATGAGAACAGGTAAGCTTGTGTTGATACTCTCATGGGGGACATGTTTCTAAATCAACCATTTGCAAGGATAGCTGAGCATATGGAGCAAGTGGTCCAAAGAAATCGTGCATACGGACTGCTGGATAGTGCTACTATGAAGAGTTCATATGTTGTCAGTGCGGGTTCAGAGCATGCCAAAATTAATGAAGAAATTATGCATTAACTTGCTCAGCTTTGTACAAGCATGGATGTGGTAATCAAGCACAACCAAGATAAAATGAACATTGTGATTCAACAAACTACACAAGCACCCATGTACAAGGAGCCATACTATAAGGAGGATGCATGTTTTGTGAATGATCAGACCGAGGGTTTCGAACTAATGCCCAAGGGTCCATTCAGGATTATTGGTGCCAAGGTCAAGGAAACCAAGGTTGGAAATATGGTAGAGATGTAGCGTTCAAAGATAATCGCAGTGGTTACTATGATAGTAACAAGTGTCCAAATACAGATTGGGATCACAGAGAAAGCTTCAAAAAAATCTATATGAGCCACCACACCACCGTGACACAAGTATAGGCAATTCCAGAATTGAGGAGATGTTTGACCTCCTTTTAAAGAAGGTTGAGACATAGGATGATACTCTAAGAGGCATGAAATCAGATATTTCAAGCATAAATTAGAAAATAGAGTCCTATTTTGTGGCTATTAAATAGCTTGAACAATAGTTTGGTCAAGTTCAACTCAGTTGAATCAGCATTAGATGGGTATATTGCCTAGTAATATAGTGTAGAATCCAAAGAATGAAGGGCAGTGTATGGCTGTTACTACTAGGGGTGGCAAGAGCACTATTAATCCTCCTATGCTGGTTGATGAGACAGATGTTCATGAGGATATAGCTGCAGCAAAGGATGTAGATATAGGAGATGATCATGGCAAGGATAAGGAAAATGAAGTAGCTGAAGCACCACAGAAGTTTACGCTCGTCCCTAGGCCTCCTTCTCATTTTCCTTGGAGAATCAAAAAAAAGGAGGAGGAAGGGAAGTTCAAGAACTTTCTCTCCATGCTTAAGCAGCTATCTATCAACATTCCTCTTATTGAGGCTTTGGAGAAAATGTTAGGCTATGAGAAGTTTATGAAGGACTTGGTTACCAAAAAGCATACTGTGAGTCAGGAACTTTTGAAAGAGCTTTAATATTGCAGTGTTATCACTACAAAGCCCTTGGTTCAGAAATATGAAAATTTGAGTGCTTTCATCATACCTTGCACTATAGATGAAGTTGAGTTCGTAAGGCACTATGTGATTTATGTTCTAGTTTCAATTTGATACTCGTTGGATTGGGAGCCCCTACTTCGACTAGCATGCAGTTGTTAATGACAGATCGCATGGTGAAGAAGACTGTGAGGATACTTTATGATGTTTTGGTTAAAGTGGAAAAATATGTATTCACTGTAGACTTTGTGATCCTTGGTTGTGAAGTTGATTTTGAAGTTTCTATTATCTACACAAGGCTCATCTTAGCCACTGGTGGCACCTTGGTAGATATGGAGAAGGGCTAACTCAAGTTCAGATTTGGGAAGGAAGAGGTCATGTTCAACGTGCATCGGCAAGCCAAGAAAGACAATGGTGTGAGAGTGGTTTCTATTATCGAGACTATTGATGATATTGTGCCAGAAGTACCACTTGATGTAAGATTGGGTGTTGACACTTTGGAGGCAGTGTTGATAAATTTTGATGGTGATGGTATAGCGGACTATGAGGAGACAGTAAATGCTCTAGGGGTGTCTTATGGTCCTAGGCACCAAACTATGCTACAGCTAGATTTTCATAATCGGGAGTCACCACCCATAAAGCCTTCCATAGAAGACCCACCGATGTTAGAATTGAAAACCCTTCCCGTACAGCTGAAATATGTAATTTTGGCAGCTAATAACACCTTGCCAGTCATAATAGCTGCAGATGTAAATGATAAGCAAGCAGATGCCCTTGTAATAGTGCTCAAACAATTTAAGAAGGCCATCAGATGGACTATTGAAGACATTATTGGTATCCCTCTTAGGGTATGTACACATAAAATTAAGTTAGTCAGGGACTACAACCCAAGCATTAAGCATCAAAGGCGCCTAAACCTTCTTATGCAAGAGGTTGTTTGCTAAGATATCATTAAATGGCTGGATGCAGGAGTAATCTACCCGATTATCAATAGTGAATGGGTGAGCCCAATGCAGTGTGTTCCATAGAAATGGGGTATCAAAATGGTACCTAATGCCAATAATGAATTTATCCCAATGAGGCCAGTCATAGGATGGAGGGTGTGCATGGATTACAGAAAGCTCAATGCATCGACAGAGAAGGATTACTTTCCTATGCCGTTCATGGATCAGATGCTTAAAAGATTACTAAAAGGGGTTGGTGCTACTTTCTTGATGGGTATTTAGGCTATAATCAGATCATCATTACTCTAGAGGATCAGGAGAAGACCACATTTACATGCCCCTATGGCACATTCGTATTTAAGAGGATGCCATTTAATTCGGGTTGTGTAATGCCCCTGCAACATTTCAGAGATGCATGATGTCCATTTTCTATGACATGGTGGAGAACACTATTAAAGTCTTCATGGATGACTTTAGTGTGGTTGGGAGCTTATGTGAGGATTTTTTGAAGCACCTACATGATGTGTTGCAAAGATGCATAGAAAGTCATCTAGTACTATACTCGGAAAAGTGTAACTTTATGGTGAAAAAGGGTATTATGTTGGGGCACAGTATATCTGGCAAAGGCATTGAGGTCGACAGAGCTAAAGTGGAGGTGAATGAGAAGCTCCTACCATCCATCTCAATAAAGGGAGTGAAGAGTTTGATGGGGGCATGTAGGATTCTATCGGAGGTTCATAAGAGACTTCTCTAAAATTTTCAAACCAATTGTGCAAACTAATAGAGAAAGATGTTAAGTTTGTTTTGATGATGCATATCTGAAAGCCTTTGAAAGGTTAAAGAAGAGATTGATCTCAACGCCAATCATTGTCGCTCTAGACTGGTCCAAGCCCTTTGAGATCATGTGTGATACAAGTGGGGTTGCTCTAGGTATGGTCTTGGGATAGCTTAAGGAGAATATAGTACATCCAATATATTATCCTAGCAAAGTCCTAAATACGGCCTAGAAGAACTAGACTGTCACTGAGCAAGAGCTACTCGCATTGGCCTTTACATTCAAAAAGTTTAGATTGTATCTATTAGGGGCCATGCTAGTTGTACATATAGACCACTCAACACTTGAATATTTGATAGCTAAGAAGGATGTAAATCCAATGTTGATAAGATGGGTGTTTCTCTTATAAGAGTTCAACTTTGATCTCATCGACTGAAAAAGGACAGAGAATCAGGTTGCAGATCACCTCTCCAAGTTGGAAGATGAGGCAATGATGAAATTTGACGATGGATTAGAAATAAATAATTCCTTTTAGTATAAGCAAGTGTTGGTTGCATCTCATGATCTGATACCTAGGTTTGCAGATTATACAAACTACTGGGTGAGTGATATTGTGCCACCCTACTTAAACTCACATCAACATCGAATGTTTATGTCTGATGTGAGAAAGTTCTTTTGGGATGACCCATACTTGTTCCATGTATATGCTGATGGGATTATTCATCACTATATTTTAGAGGTTAAAATGATAAGCATACTTGATGCATGCCATTCGCCATTGGTGGGTGGACATCATATTGGGATTCGAACAGCCCACAAGATCTTATAATGTGGGTATTATTGGCCCACCATTCACCAAGATGCCCATGACTATGCCAAAGCTTATGACACGTGTCAAAGAGAAGGTGCAGTTTCTGATAGTATGAGCTCCCTCGAAACCCCATTATGGTGATTGCGTTATTTGATGTATAGGGGATAGACTTCATGGGACGATTTGTTAGCTCACATGGAAACAAGTACATCCTAGTTTATGTGGATTATGTATAAAAGTGGGTGGAGGCTGTAGCTCTACCTAACAATGAGGACAAAACTGTCACAGCATTCCTAAAAGAGAACATCTTCTGATTGGCACCCCTCAAGCAATCATCAGTGATGGAGGTTCTCACTTATGCAATAGACTTTTTAAAGCTATTTTTGAAAAGTGTGAGTAAAACATTGGGTGCCAACACCTTGCTATCTTGAGATGAGTGTGCAGGTGGAGGAGTCTAATAGGGAATTCAAATAGATTCTATCCAAAACTGTGAATACAAACCAAAAAGATTGATCGCGGAAGCTGGATGACACACTATGGGCAAATCGGGTAGCATTCAAAACCCCTATAGGCATATCTCCCTACCAACTTATCTTTGGGAAAGCATGTCATTTGCTATTTGATCTTGAGCATAAAGCAATGTGGGCATTGAATAAGTTGAATCTGGATTGGAATGATACATCAACCCCTAGGCTGAGCCAACTCAATGAGGACCGCCGCATAGAGAATCACCAATTCGCACCAGGGGACTTGGTGTTGTTATATAATTCAAGACTGAAGTTATTCCCTGGGAAGCTTAAATCCTGATGGTCGGGAACCTTCTGAGTAGCATATGTCTTTGATTATTGGGCCATTGAACTGGAGAGATGAAATGGAGGAACTCTCAAGGTAAATGGCCAAAGAGGCAAGCCATACCTTGGAAATACAAAAGAGATAAAGATGGTGGAGGAATGGATCTTGAGGAAGTTTGAGTACACCAGCTATCTATGTCATGAAACAATAATAAATTAGACGCTACTTGGGAGGCAACCCAAGGTGGACCTTGGCGCTTAGGCACCCAGTTATATTTTTGGCCCCGTATGTTTTGTTTCTGATTGACTATGTACATTAGGGACAATGATATCTTTTTTGATAGGTGTGTGAGTAGTTATAGGCCTTAGTGAAGTATGAGTAGCTTATGGTCCATAACTACCCACATTTTTTATCCTGGATTTTTCTTGTCTTTGCTCTTTTTCCCTGTGGATATTTAATTTTTGTTGAATCAACATGTTAGGATGTTTAGATAATATTTGTAGCATATAATACTAATACTTGTACCATATAGCATGTTTTTACGTTTTGTTCTAAAAAATGATACCCATAAAAAAATCTGATTAGTACTTACATAATAACCATGTATTTTTAGGAATTTCACAATATTTGTTATGATAAGTACGATAAATTGAGATGAGAAGCATGATATGTGAGTCTTTTATTGATAACGTATGTTGTGCCATGTGAGTGTCAGCTTTATTTGCTAGATTCATATATTTTGCACTAATTAGAACTTGCCTTATTACTCTAAGTTAGATTGTAGATTAAGTGGATTAGAATGGATCTTAGCCAATTGTTCTAAAATGGTCAACTTTAGCCTAAAAATAACCAACCAAATGATAATATATCCATTGTCCCAAATATTTGAGCTTTATATGTACCAATTCTTTCTAAACACCTAACTAACCTAGCCATATCTAGTGAAAAAACCTTCGATTGGCCCTAGTCTTTCCCTGAACATTGTGCACTGTGACTAAGGCAAAAACCCTAAGTTGAGGGTGGCTACAAAAAGTGGCCCTGGTTCAGAGAATAGATACTGTGCACTTTAACACCGGCTTAAAGCCTAAGTTGACGATGGCTGGTGTAAGGGTAAAGGCACAAAAATAAGGGAGTGAGTTAGGAAGGAGGAGAAAAGGAAGAAAAGTCATGTATTGGGTGCAAGAAAAATAAAAGATGCCTTAGATTGAGCTAAAAAGTAAAATGAAGTGTGAAAATAAGGCAAAAAGCTAAAAAATGAGAAGAAAACACCCGAAAAAGCTTGAATAAGGAAAAAAGGGAGAATAAAGTGAAAATGACAAAGTCGGTAGGACAAAAGTGTAGAAAAAAAAGTTTCAAGGAGGGCTTTTAATCACTATTTTTCTAAAATATCATACCAAGCCGCCTAACCCTACGTTATAGCATAGAAAGTCCTAAAATGATCCTAGTATAGTTAGTTGAAGGTCTGAGCCATGAGTATAGGGGCAAGCCTATGGTGTTAGTCATTGTGCATGAATATCTTTTATGAGTGTAAGTGTTTTTGCACTGTCCCAATGCTAAAGATAAATCATCATTGAGTGTCAAATATGGTACTTTATTTTGTGAGGGCACTTGCATTGCATTGTTAGCATTTGACTTGTTCAATGATTGTTGACTGTTGATAGCCCCTTACTTGTCATAGTTGTGTTGTCACATGCACCAGCTTGCATTGGTTCGCTAAATAGCTATCTGATCCTGTTTTGAAAGATTAGTGTGAGTATCTGAGTTTGAAATGTATGTGATATATGACATTAAGTTGAGATCTATGTGTTACTTTATTGTCTATATAGATTGAGTCGTTGCTTGAGGATAAGCAACAATTTTAAGTTGAGGGTGTTGATGTGCAATCAAAATACAACAATTTTGATGCTTAAAACTTATGATTTTGTGTGTTCTCAATATGATATTTGTGGGTTTTATGTGTTTTTTTGTTTAGATTTTCAGGATTACAGGTTGAATATGATTTGGGGAAAAATTGCAGAATTTTCTGGTTTTTAATGTTTTACAAGACCCTTTATGGATCGTAGAGCATTCTATGAGTCATAGAGGAGATCTCATGAAAAATTTCAGTGAGGGATGATTTTTGAAGATCAACTCAATGAGACATGCATACGAGTCTTATAGATAGAATTCATAAAGATTTCAAAAGAATGACTATTTGATGAAGTTGAGTCTACGAACATGTCATACGAGTCTTAAAGTGCTATCATAGAAGAGAAGTCCAATATCACAGTTGTTGATTATGAGACCTCAATTATGAGCCGTAAATTATACTAAGAGTCGTAGAGAGCTTTCGTGGAGTTACCGACCAATTTTCCTATTTTATTTATGAAATGTCCCAAGAATGTGCTTCAAAAATGTCCATAATCATAAGTTCCATATATCTCAAAATTCGTACGTGATCTCAAAAATAGGACTTTATATTTTTATCAGGAGCAAAATTGAGTGGAAAATACGTATAACCCCAATTTTAGAGGATCCATAGCAAAAAATAATTTTGCAAAAATTTGATTTCCAGTGGTCATCCGCACACTGGCCACGACACTCCAGGGGTGCAGATTAGTTTTGGAGGAACTTTGCATCTGGTTCGTGACGCGCCAAGGGCGCGAACTAGTGCATTATTTTTATTGATTTTTCATTTTGACCTAAGGTCCTTTGGGTCATAGCTCCATACCCACTTATGCGTGAAAACACTTATAGTTAGCCATTTTGCAACTTTATATCACTCAAGAGCCTCTCAAAACTCTCTCTAACACTTAACCAAATATTTCATCCAAATTCAAGTGTCTCAAGCTTAATTTCGTATCTAAAGAACTCCGTTCAAGCTTTAAGTCTCCTTAAAGTCTATATCAAGAAAACCCAAGTTTAAAGTATGTGGGTTTCATCCATTGGGTCCTTTCACTCATGGAGTCCAATATCCTTTTCCTTGAAAATTATATGTTTTCAAGTTGTATCATCTATGGGTATCTCTTATTATGAATTTTGATTATAAATTATGTTGAGGTCTTATGAATGTTGATTGAATATGCATGTTTATCCATTTCAAGCTTATACTATGAGGTGGTTTTGTCTACTGAGACAATTCATATCTTAAGCTATGAAACTATGATCTATTATGAGATTTGATCAAGATATCAAGGTATCTTATATAATGGTTTTACTATATGTTGGTAGGTTGATATACATTGAGTTTTCTCATATTATTTCACTCTTGAATTGCATGATTTTGAACTATCATACATAACCACCAAGTGTTTGATAAAATGTCTTGACAAGGATTCACAAGTTATTCATTGTTTATTACATGGTTTATAAGTCAAGTGACTTTATGATGATTAAGGGATTGTATGTATATATTGAATTCATGAAAAATATCTATAGTGTTGCAAGTTGACCACACCTTGTCGGGGGGTGACATGCCCATACTACCATGTTAAGGGGTAGATACCTTGACCACCTTGTCGGGGGTGTCATGGCCGTACTACCTTGTTGAGGGGTAGATACATTGACCACCTTGTCGAGGGGTGACATGCCCCTACTACCAAGTTGAGGGATAGATACCTCGACCACCTCACCGAGGGGGTGACATGCCATGGATTCCAAGTAATAATTGCTAGGTCTACGATTATGGTCTCTTCCCATACATGTAATCTATATTTACAAGTTATATGATTTACAAGCATGTTTTATTTTAAGCATTGTTCATGCATGCCATATTGATATTATAATTATCTATTGCTTATTATTTTGCACTTTGAATATGTTGGAAATATCTTGTTGCATTGCATCCTACATACTTAGTACATTCAAACATACTAACACATATTCTATGCCTACATGATGTTACCATGTAGGAGCCGGAGCCCATCTCGATCATCTTACACGTGGCTAGTTTTGGCATTTTTGAAGATAAGCTTTGGTCAGTCCTCAAGTCTGGGGACACTAGCTATGGTGCTCTTACTATTTTATGTCTATTTATGTTGAACACTTGATACTACAAGGGTGAGCCCGAAAAGTGTCATGTCTCCTGCACTAATCTATGTTAGAGGTGTTATTGGAACAATTGATATACTTATACTTTGAGCTTTGACTCTTTTATGCTTTATAAATATCAAGACTTCTCTTAGTTTCACGTCCCTTATTATATCTCTTGTTGTTGTTTATATTACTTCAACGATGAAGGATGTGTGAATGATATGCTTAGAGGCTTGTTAGGTGGGCTCTTCAAGTTCCCATTCGCTGTGTCACGTCTAGACCCTAGGCTTGGGTCATGACAATTTAGAAATTAATTGTAATTACTATAAATAGTAATTTTAGTTTAATTTTTTGGGTGGAGGAGGACGTCATTATTGAGAGTATTTAGGGTTTGTACTTGGAGAACTCAATACTTGAGAGATAAAAATTGTGAGAAAATACTTGTGATTAAATTTGATCATCAACCTTGTGATTCTCATTGATCTTGGATTTGTTTTGGCTCAATTCAATTGTGTAATTATTTATTTATATTTTCTCAGTTCATAATTTCTTCATCTACACATAGCATAAGTAGCTAAATCCAAAACTAGAGTTGTAGGAACCATGAAGAACTAACAAAGTAAACTCGGATAATTTATAATTCTTGGATTGAGTATATATATGTATTAATCAATTTTCTTTGTTTTGCACATTTTCTAATGGTGGCAAACATTAGAACCTGCCTAATGTTACTGACTGGATTAAGGTAGTAATGAATAAGAAAAGAGATTGATTAATAGGATTCGATTGATGTGTTCTTGTCTAATCAACCCAACTGGGCAAAGAAGAGGTTGTACTGGGACTTATAGGCAATGGTTAGTATTGCACACTATGGAGATGTGTCAAGTGGCATAGTGAAATTCGTATCTCACCTTTGACGAAAGGGCTTGGTTAACTTAAACTACCGTCCTGCATGTTATACGCTAGACAAAAATTGGGTTATCCAGTGATACTACGTTAGGGAATCATGGGGAACATAATACCCTAGTTGCTCTTTATTGTTGATTGTCTCTTATAATAGTTAATTTAGTTTATTTTCTTATTGAATATTGCAACACCCCCTCCCACTTGGGGGAATTGAGTTGATCAACTACTTTAGTTGCTTATCGGTGAATTTGTCTTGAGTCTACGCATTCCCTGTAGGTTCGACCCTAACCTAGGTTAGGTTATATTTCTTAACAACGATCGTTTTATCCTCTAAAAGGAGGTGTAACTTGGGTGACATCATATTGCAGCATGGTTTAGGTACACGATTAGACATGAGCTTAACATTTCATCCCCAGATCAATGGCCAGCCGAGTTGACTATTCAGGTATTGGAGGACATACTTAGGGCCTGTGTGACTGATTTTTGTGCCAGATGGTATCAACACTTACGCTTAGTGGAGTTTGCTTATAATAACAATTATCACTCCACCATTTAAATGGCACCATTTGAGGTATTGTACAAGCATAGGTGTCGATCACCTAGTAAGAGTTTGACTCAGTCGTTGTTGATGCATTAAGCACTGATTTGATTAGAGAGGCTATGGAGCGGGTACGCCTAATCTAGAGTCTATTGTTGATAACCTAGAGTCAGCAGCAGAATTATGACAATAGGAGAGTTCATCCCTTGAAATTTATGGTAGGCGATCATATGTCGTTGAAGATATTACACATGAAAGGTGTGATAAGATTCAAAAAAAAGGTAAGCTTAGACCGAGGTTTATAGGCCCATTTGAGATTCTAAGAAGAGTAGGTAAGGTGGATTATGAGTTGGCTTTGCCACCTAGGGTGTTAGTATTCCATGTCTCCATGCTTCAAAAATACATTTTGGAAAAGTCCCATATTATTTCTTATGAGGTAGTAAAGTTGTGTCTGCATTTGACTTATGAGGAGGATCCACTAGCCATTCTTGATAGACAGGTTTGTAGACTCAAGAGTAAGGAAATTGCTTCAGTTAAGGTTCAGTGGCGACATCGGCCTGTTGAGGAGGCAACATGGGAGATAGAGTCCAACATGCATGTCAAATATCCTTATCTTTTTGAAACTTCAGGTATTTTCTTTCACCTTATGTTTGAGGACGAACATGATTGTTAGTGGTGGATAATGTAATGATCTGTTAGGTCATTTAGATGACTTTTTATTTTATCAAATATCCTCATCGTAAATTCTAAATGGATGTCATTGGACTCCTTGTGACGTGTATATTTTATTCTTGGTAGAGGAGCTTTTTTTTTGGGAAATCATTTTAAATTTGCAGAGAATCATATCTATCCCTAATCTTTTAAAAAAACGAAGATAAGAAAAGCAGGTGCACTACTTGTCTGACAATTATACAAGTAAGTGCGCTATGACTGTGTCACCACTTTCTTCTTCCCCTTTATATATTTTTATTTTAGTATAAGCATTAACATGAAAGAAAATTTGGGGTAGCATAGACAGAGGAGAATTTCATGACCAATGACTATACAAATATCATTTGTGCGATTCTAACATTAAGGTAGGTTATTATATCCTTCTTTGACATTAGGATTGAGTTATTGAATATCCATATGTTATAATTTATGGAATGGGATCGTATCATACTTTGAAAAATATTCTTATAATATCCATATGGAAAACTTTAGTTATATGGGCGATTATTTTTGAAAGCATGAAAATCCTAGACTAATTGTTAAATTATTAATTATTATTAATTATGAAAGAATTATTTTGTATATTTTTAATTAAAGTAAGGGATCCGAAAATAAAATAATTGAGTACAAACCAAACCAAAAATAAAATAAAATGGTATATTCAGAATATCCACTCACCCAAGCACCTGAGCATTGAATACTAAATATCATAACCAAAAACCTTGATGGCAAGCTTGGAAATAATGACTTCATAAGCAAAAATATATGCCAAGCAATATCATATATTCACCACAAAATGAACTGAAACAAAAAGAAGGAGAATAAAACATAAAGAAGAAGAGCTTGAAGCAACATACTTTTAAGATCTTAATGAAGCAGTGAGTAGCATGAAAAGAAGAAGAATTATAATAGTAGTATGAATTATATTGTAGATTTATTTTCTATCTATTGTTTTTAGAATAAGTGAAGCAATATGTCATACATGCATATACATAGAAATTATATATAAAAACACGTGTAATGGCCAAGTAGAAAAATAATGTGACAATTACTAAAATATTCTTGGTATATTCACTTATTTTAATGAGTAAAAATAGAAGAAGAGATACACTTCTTAATAGAATATGTCAAATGTTTATTATAGATGGACCCAACATAATATACCACTTACATTACTCTTGGTACAAAACGTGATTGCAATGTTCGTCCCACCCCTTTACTCATTTATAAAATATAGAACAAAGTTACAAATATTAATATAATATTAATTTTAATCCATTAAGCTGCCTACTTGGATTTTCTTGTATAACCTTTTACTTTTAATTCATTTTTTCTCCAAATCTCTTTATTTTTGTATTAGTTTAATCCTACAATTTAATTGCACTATCTAGCACAATTCACAAAATTTATGCTCAGGAAGGATAAATAAAAGTATTAAATAGGAGACAAATGATAACTAAAATTATGTACTTTTTGGCATAACATTTAACACAATATTGAGAATCGTGACTGAATTGGGAAAGAATAATTTTTAAAACATGGCGAAGAATTTTAAAGAGAACAATATCCCAAAATATATAAAAAAAATTGTGAGTATATAATTGCTAATTTAGAGAATTTTGATAATTATTACACTTATTGACAGAAATATTGCTTTCATAATTGTGTCTTGATTGCATGCATTCTCATACTACATGTCATGATATTTTGAGAAGTTGTGAATGGTGATTCGTATCATGAGTCCTTGACTACGAGCACTTAGGTGGCAAGGTGATTGATAAATTGAGATAATTATCATGAGTCCTTGACCATGAGCTAGGTGGCAAGGTAGTAGAGACATTTAAGATTTTTATCATGAGTCCTTGACCACGAGCTAGGTGGCAAGGTAGTAGATACATTGAGATTGTATACAACGGGTTGTGTAATAACCTTGATTCCACCTTGCATTGCATTGCATATCGTATCATTGTATTCCTTGTGGTCATTTTGGATTAGCTTAATTGAGATTATATGTTTACTTTCTTCATGTCGTTCTATAAAATTTAGGGACACCAATGCCACACTGGTGTTGCTGTTGCAGGTGAAAGCATTTCTAAATAATTTCATGAATTATTCAATTTGTAATTCCCAGTCAGTTAAACCTACTAGTCACATATTATGTATACTCACCCTTACATCTTTTTTTCCCGCGGATTCTCATTAGGATTACCTACGTGATAGTTGATTTGCTTGTGCAGTTGGTTCACACTAGATCTAGTGGTGAGATTCAATGGCTTCAAGTTTCCATTAGATTCTACCCTAATTGTATAGTCTTTGTTTCTGTTCAAAGCTGCAATGGACTTATTCCACTCGTTTATGTGTTAGATGTTCTTTACACTTATGACACCAGGTTCTGGGATACGGTTATTATCTATTGAGTTTTTTTCGCTTTTAATGTATTTTATCTTTGGGTTTGGAAATTTAGTGGCTCCATAGTCATGATTCCCTTTGGGTCGTGACACTCCCCCATTTTATTGATTCCTTGGATAGAAGTATCCAAATAAAATATGAAAATTGAAGTTGAAGGGTTAAAATGAAACAAGGTTGAGTTGGAGTGCCAAAATGAAACTTAGGGCCGAGTTTAAGGGGCTACATATGTGTTTAGCCTTTTCAAATTCTTCTTCTGTACATATTTCATTTATTTTAGGAGTCTTTTTCTAATTCTTATTCTAACATTTTTTCTCATATATTTTAAAAGTCTTTTGGCTAAGCAAACTAATTCTCCAAATACCTTTTATCATATATTTTTCTTTTACCATGTATATTATAGAATTCCTTAACTTTTCACGGTTTAAGAGATTAGAACTTCATGATGAAGTAGAATTTTCATTCTTGTAGGGAAAAGAAGTTTCGAAATAGAAAATCAGTGTACTTCTATCGTTATTGTTTTAATTAAAACAAAATAAATATAAAACAACTATATATAACAGAAGACGAAATTTGAATAAATAACAAAATAATAAGAAAAAATTGATTTAATGAATAATAAGAATCGTATGTTATTAACTAACACAATTTCATTTATCAAGTCCTTTTCAGAATTCATTTTAAATTATCTAAAATAAATCATTCAAACATATTTTAATAATATAAGAATGATATATAAAATTATAATAAAAAAAATTTTATAAGATAAAGATATTAGCTTACCTTAGATATTGCTTTACCTTACGTGAAGAGATGAAAATATGTTTACTTGAAGAGATGAAACTTATACATGAATATATTAATTATAAAATAACAAAAAATTTAAAATAACAAAAATTTTTAGGCTGAACTAAGGACACAATCTAACTTGGATTAAGCAACGTAATTTGGCATATTAATTAATATTATTTTCATCATCATTAAAAATATGAAAAAGAAAAGAAGAATATGAAACAAAAAGATGGAGTACAATAAAATAAACCTGGAAATCGAATCAAAATAAGGTCAAAAGTGCAAAATAAGACACTACACTATGAAGGACAATTGATGAGTGGGAGACAAATTTCATAGGAATGATCGATTAATCAAAATTAGGAAAAATTGCAAAATAAGAGGCCGCACCAAAGGCAAATGGATGAAAATTAGAATGATGGATGAATAAGAAGTTGAAATTAGAAGTACATTTATAAAAGTAGAGTAGTCATAAACCAAAAAGGATATGAATTAATAGGTTATCATATTTAAAACTACATTTTTATTTTCTTGCGAATCACTTTGATGTCACGTTTTCTATTAGAGACGTTATGTTTTGTAGCGATTGTTGAAAGTACTTTACGTCACGTAGCTAGTATAAAGTGTATGAGGATATAATTTAAGCAAAACACAATTTGTCACTCATATGCATGGTTCATTTGATTTGTCACCTTATTTCTAAATAATTTTTAATAAATTATTTTTGCCAAATCTTTAATTGTTACATCGATAATCGAATCGATAACGATTAATAACTGATAAACCAATATGTTAATGTTGGTATAATGCTTTAGCATATCTACGAATCGATAACTGATAAGTCGAACTGATAAACTTCAAAATCAAATTGAACTGACCGATATACAGGCCTATATTTAGGAGCCTTAAAAATGAGTCTGCTAACATAATTCTATTATAAACGTATTTTATTTATGGTGAATGTCTATTATGTGGATTCATTTAACAGTTGGGAATTCTACTGGAAGATCAAATCAGTTTCTTACTGGGAGACCAAATCAGTTTTTTTCCTATAAATATAAGGATTTCCTTCATTCAAGTACACCTTAATATTATTCAGAAGCAATAAGAAATTTTCTCTCTTCTCTCCTACTTTATTCATTGTATTATCTTATGCAGTTTCATAACATGTTATCAGCACGAGATTCTACCCTTTGAAAGAATTAAGGTTAAGATTAAACCAACCCCCAAAAGTGCCCCAACATTTTCCTCGAAAGTGCATGGAATCAAAATTTTATTATATCTCAAAATTCATGCGTGATATCGAACATCTGACTTTATATTCTTGTTCAAGGGTCAAACTGAGTGGTAAATGAGTCTAACCTCAATTTAAGAGCAACCGTATCAAAATTTGAAAATCGCAAAATGTGATTTGCAGAGAGGTTTTCGCTCCCCTTGTGCAACGCGCCAAGGGCGCACCTCAGTGCATTTTGTTGCCAGTTTTTGACTTCAGTCCAAGACTTTTTAGTCTTGGGCCTAAGTGTTCCATAGCAAGAAAATACCTATACTTAGCCATATTTCACTCTCATATCATTCAAAACATTCTCCAATACTCATTCAAACACTTGGCGAAATATTTTACTCCTGAATTTAAGTCCCAAACTCATCCAGATCTCAAGGTTCTCATCCAAGTTTCAAGTCTCCATCTCCAATCTTCATCGAGCTATTCTCCAAAGATAAGGTATGTGGGTTTCTTTCATAGGTTCCTTTCACCCATGATGTCCAAGTTTTCTTTTCTAAAAAATTACATGATTTGAAGTTGATTTACACATGGGTCTTATTTATTTTGAAATTCACTGCACACTATGTTGGGGTTTATGAAATTATGATTATTTTACTATGTTTTGGGCTATGAATCTAAGATCTACTGTGATATTTGATGAAGGGCTTTGATGTATATTGCTTGAGGTGTTACAAAGTATCTATTGATAGTTTTACATTGGATTTTTTTGGCATGATAACACTCTTGAATTGCATAGTTTTACACTAGCACTACACACCCACCAAGAGTTTGATAAAATGTTGGGTTAGGGTTACTTGAGGAATTGAAGGCCTAATGCATGTCTTATAAGTTGAATGACTATATGACTATAAAATGATGATGAAATAAATGTATGTATATGTTATTCTCTGTATAGTGTTGTGAGTTGACCAAGCCTAGCTTGGGGGGTTGTAGGCCTAGGTAACCACATCGAGGGGTTGATACCTTTATTGCCTAGTATGGGGGGTAGTAGGCCGATATAACCATATTCTGTGGTTGGTACCTCCTTAACCACATTGAGGAGTTTGTACCTTGGTCCCTAACTCGGGGGATGGTAGGCTCGGGTAACCATATTGAGGGGTTGGTACCTCATTAACTATTCTAAGGGGTTTGTACCTCATTCGCCTATCCAAGGAGGTGCTAGGCCTTGCATATTCTATATTGATGGTCACTTGCTACACATATATTATGTTCTATATAAGAATGACTTTATTTCAAGCATCATTCATACATGCCATCTTGCTATTATGCTATCTATTGAGTATTATTATGCATTTTGCCTATGATGTCTATCTATTATTGCATTGCATCCTACATACTTAGTACATTCAAACGTACTAATGCATACTCTATGCCTACATAATATCACTATATAGGAATCGGAGCACTATTTGATCAGCCTCCCCCTCCATACGGCTAGTACTACTGTCTCTCACATTTGTTGGTGAGTCCTCCATTCTAGGGATGTTACTTATGATCTCTTGAAATGTACTAAGACTATCTTTCTTTTTCTTATGTATTGACTATAAGGGTAAGCCTGATTGCTTGTCGTGGCACCACCTCTCATCTATGTAGTAGAGGTGTTGTCAGACATGTTATATATCTATGTTATGAGCCTTGACTCCATTGTTCTTGATGTCTATGATATGAAAGTGTTCACTTAGGACTGGTTGTCCTAATTTATTATCTGTTGATGCTTGTTTTATTGATTATGCGACCAAGGATGTGTAATGATGTTCTAAGAGGCTTGCTTGGGGTCTCTTCGGGTTCCCCTTGTGCCGTGTCACGTCTAGGACCTAGGCTTGGGCCGTGACAAACTTGGTATCAGAGCATTAGTTTGTTAGATCTTTAGAGTCCAACACACCACATCAATTAGAGTCTTGTTCATGATTATGTTGTGCACCACAACTATGAACTAGAGGCTATGAGGCATTTAGGAAATGTTTCCCTTATTCTTACTCTATATTGTGCTATAGAAATTTAGGTAAGGTTTTTCTCCCATAACGATTATCCTTTTCTATTCTAGATTATGCCTAACACGAGAGGGAGAAGAGCCTGCACACTCGAAGAGAAACCGACTAATGGAGAGCTTCGGGATGCTTTCACTTTGCTTGCACAAGTTGTGGTTAATAAAGCCAACTAAGAGGCCCAAGCCACTCATGCTCCTACACCGGCATCTCGGGTTAGAGACTTCTTTAAAATGCATCCCCTAAAATTCTATGGTTCAAAGATGAGTGAGGACCGGCAAGAGTTCATTGATGAGGTCTACAAGATTTTGGCTATCATAAGTATGAGTTCCGAGGATAAGGCGGAGTTGGCGGCCTATCAACTAAAAAGGGTAGCATAAATATAGTATAATCAATGGAAGGAAGAGAAGGGAATCAACAATGTGTGCTTCGGGGGGAGTTCAAGGTGGCCTTCCTTAATCGGTTGTTCCCCCTTGAACTTAAGGAAGCTAAGTTGGTGGAATTTATAAATTTAAGACAAGGTCTATGAGTGTGAGGGAGTATACCCTCAAGTTAAATTAACTTTTGAAATATGCTCCACATTTAGTGGCCGACTCAAGATCTAGAATGAACAAATTTATGATGGGTGTTTTTGACTTTTTTAGTGAGAAGTGTCAGTCTGCCATGTTGATTAGTGACATGGACTTATCATGTTTGATGACTTATGCAAAATAAATGAATGAGGAGAAATTGAGGAAAAATAGGGGTCATAAGGCTAAGAGGGTCCATTTTGAGGGGAAGTTCCAAAAGGGTGGCCAGTTCTATCAAGGCCAAGAGTCTTCTCATGCTCCTAATAGGAGGTTTGCCAATGACATTCTAAGGTCCCAAGGTGTTGGTGGTGTTAATCCTATTGATGTATGTCTAAAGTGTGGTAAGGGTTATGGCGGCCAATGCTTGAGGAATATCGGTGTTGTTGGTAGTGCAAGTCTCACATCAATGTCTGCATCATCCCGCGCAACACTGAATTTGCACTCCAAGTACTCTATTTTGGTCATACTTAGTTTGAACTCATTGGACTCTAAAGCCTGTCTCTAGATCTCCAATCTATCATTAATTTTAGCCTAAGTCTCATTAACCAATACTATATTATCTACAAATAGTATACACCATGGAACCTCCTCTTGAACAGAAAGTGTCAGCTCATTCATCACCAAGGCAAACAGAAAAGGGCTCAACGTAGATCCTTGATAAAGTTCCATCTTAATAGGAAAATATGTTAAGTCTCCTCCTACCATTCTTTCTCGAGTTTTAGCTTTATTGTACATGTCCTTTATCACCCTAATATATGCCATTGGGACACCTTTCACCTCTAGGAAGCTCCATAGGGACTTTGTCATAGGCCTTCTCGAGATCAATGAATACCATATGAAGGTCCTTCTTTCTTTCCCTATATGTCTTCACTAATATCCAAATAAGATGAATTGCTTCAGCCGTCGACCGCCCCAGTATGAATCCAAACTAATTCTCTGAGATAGATACTACTTTTCTCACCCTCACCTCCCCCACTCTCTCCAAGACCTTCATAGTGTGACTTAGCATCTTGATACTACTGTAGTTGTTATAGTTTTGAATATCCTCTTTGTTCTTGTACAATGGAACCATTGTAGTCTACCACACTATGCATCTTGATACTCCTCCTCCATTCTCCAAGCACCTTGGTAGTCTTCATAATAGCATGAATAGTCTAGTCTACCACACTATGCTATCCTTGATCATGTACTTCCAAAAATATACCAAAAACTCATCGTGTCCAATCGCCCTCCTTTTCTTCATCCTACTAATAGCCCATCTAACCTTCTCAACTCTGGACCACCTATAATATCAAAAATCATGATGACTTTTTGAGTGTGTCAACTCACCCAACTCAATATCCCTGTCTCCTTTTTCATTTAAAAGTATGAAAGTAAGCTTGCCACCTTAGCTTAATAGAAGTCTCATCCACCAACACCTCATCCTCTTCATCCTTGATGTATTTCACTTGATCCAAGTTGTGGGCTGAGAGCCTATACAATCTCTTGTCGCCTTCTTTATCACTTAGCTCCTCATATAGTCGCTCAAGTGCTATTGTCTTAGCACTCATCATTGCCATCTTCACTTCTGTCTTTAATGTCTTATAAATCTCCTTCGTTCATCACTTTTCATCCTCATCTCTACAATCCAACCATTCCATATAAGCAACCTTTTTAGCTTTCACTTTGCTCTGAACTTCTCTATTCCACCACTTATCACCCTGACGTCCACTAGAAGTCCCTCTCAATACCCCTAATACATTGGTAGCTACTTTTCTAATGCAACCTACAGTAGTGTCCCACATACTATTCACATCTCCTCTACTCCCCCAAGCTCTTAAACTACTCAACTTGTCTCTTATCTCTCGAGAAAGAGCAGAGTCAGACCTTCCCATCTAATCCTCGGTTAGGTAAAAGTAACCTTCTTCTTCTTTTTTTTTTCTTAATTTCTAAGTCCATAACTAGGAACCTATGTTGAGTTGAAATGACCCAAAAAAAAAGTGCTCGACAACGTTCCTCGAAAGTGACCTATATTTTATTTTTGTTGTATCTAAAAATTTATTTGTTATTTTGAAATCCAACTTCATATTCTTGTTTAGGGGGTCCAATTGAGTGGAAAATGGGTCCAACCTAAATTTTAGAGCAATCGTATCAAAATCCAAAAATTGCGAAATATGCTAGTTACGAGGATCCATTTTAAAGGGGCATATCTCTTAGTACACAAAGAACTGGGCGGCCTACCACCTACCAACAGAAATCTCTTTGAATTAGATTTCCAATGCACTTTATTTCACCTCATTCTGAGTTCGGATGAAGGGTTTATGCCTATTTTCGTAAAACATGCCCGTGTAGAAAATTCAATTTCCAGTGAGCAGTCCGTTTTTGGTCTTATTTTCTCTTGACTTCGGTCCAAGACTTTTAAGTCTTGGGCCTAAGAGTTTCCACACTTGAAAATACATATACTTAGCCTTATTTTAAATCTTGGATCTAGTGTTGCAAGGTGTTCGTTAAAGGTTTTACCATTAATTTTCCTGCATGATTTTATCTCTACATTACATGCTCTTTTACCCCCATTACATACCCCCAAAGTATTTTATAAAATATACGGTTATGTTTTCTTGAGAAATTGAAGTTCTAAAGCATGAGATATGATATGAATGATGTTATGATGATGAAATGAGATTACGCACATGATTATTCCTACATGAGGTAGGGCATTAGAGCTTATGATGAATCATATATAAAGTGTTGCACTAGATCATGACCAATCCGAGGGGATAAGAGCCCGGGTAACCATATGAGGAATTTATACTTCACCACCTAGGATGCTTGGAGTGTGACCAACATCAACTATATGAGGGATTTATACTTCACCACCTACGATGATTGGGGTGTGACCATCATCAACTGAGTTGGGGGTTTGTACTCATCAACCATGTGAGGGGTTTATACTTCACCACCTAGGATGATTGGGGTATGACCAACATCGACCATGTGAGCGGTTTATACCTCACTACCTAGGATGATTGGGGTGTGACCATCATCAACCAGCCAAGGTTATAAAGCTAGCTTGGTCTCTTCTTCACATATGATGTCTTAAATGAGCATGATTTACTTAAGCATGTTTTACTTATGCATTAATCATACATGTCATATTGCTATATTATTCCTATTGTCTATTGATACATATTTTGATTATGATGCCTATATATTATTGCATTACATCCCACATACTTAGTATATTCAAACATACTAATGCATACTCTTGCCTACAAGATATCACCTTATAGGGACCGGAGCTCTTATTGAGTCTTCTTGTGGCTAGATGGATTGTTCAAGTTATCCTTTGGTGAGTCCTCCATTCTGGGGACAAGGACTATTCTCTCACACTATGTATTAAGATTCTCTTTACTTTATCATTTACTTATGACTATGAGGGTAAGTCCGGTTGTATATCTTGGCCCCCGCCATTATCTCTGCAGTAGAGGTGTTGTTGGACAAATCTATGTATTTATGTCATGAGTTAATTCTATTCTCTCTTGACTCTATGTTATGACAAGTTCTCCCGTAGTCCCCTTATCCTTTATTTTCATTCTTCAAATGTCATTTAATTGTTCTATGATCAAGGATGTGTAATGATATGCTATGAGGCTTGTTTAGGATTCCCCATTCGCCTATTACGTCTAGGTCCTAGGCTTGGATCGTGACATGAGTAGAGATATTTTCACTCAGAATAATCTTGCAATTCTTACAAAGGCTTCTATTGCCCTTCCAAATGAGTAAGTAATTAATCTGAGTCTTAACTATCATACTATAAAAGGTAATCAAGTGATTCTCCCTCTTCGGGAAGCATGAGTTTGCAATAACTAATTCAAATGCTTTGGTAAAATCCAAGATAGACATCCCTCCTCCATTCCTATCCCCAAAACCAAAGCCTCCATGGACATCGTCAAACCCACTAGAAGTTGCACTGATATGCCCATTAATAAGAAAATCTTTTGTTTTTTTAACTCTATTTATTATAGTCAATATTTAATATCGTTCAAAATAATAATATAATAATAAAAGAAAAATATAGTTTTATCTAAAGCAGAAAATTTTAATAAAGGGCAAAAAGTTCAAATAATATTTCTAAGGGTGTTCATGCTTTAAATAAAGCATAGATATAGATAGATATAGATACAAATAGAGCCGTCAATATGGGCTAGGGCCATTGTACTAGCCTGGTCTAACCCGTGATTTAGCTGAGTTGGGCTATGAATAAGTTGTTGATTTGTGGGGCTTTTGCAATATGCGTTGGGCCAACCGAAGGGTCGAATTAAAAATAAAATTAAATAGAGTATTAAAAATATAAGAGTCCAAAATCAAAGTTCATTTAAATTTTTTAAATATTAAAACTTAGATTCAAATTATATTTTTATAATATGTACTTCCTCCGTGCATCTTCACTTTTCCCGTATTGACTTGGCATAAGGATTAAAAAATAATAAATAATAGGGATAAATTTACTAAATCACCCTTTGAATATAATAAATACAATATCTTGAAAAATGTAACAATAAAATAACTATAATTAATGATAAGGGCAAAAGAGAAACTTTGTGTGAAATTATCTTTTTATTTCGTAAAGTGGACAATGTTGACACCCAATTTTGACCAAACTATAATCTATTTTAGGTTGTCATTTGATTAAAATAGGTATTTTCAATATTCTCCAAATAAATGGGTTTAATTTTAAATTTTATCCAAATAATCACATATTTTCTAAAATTTTCAAAATTTGTTCGTTAATTTTTATTTTTATTTTGTTATTTTAAATTATCTTTTGTTATTAATATGGTTATTCTTATTATTTACTTTTATTGTTGTTATTGTTGTTGTTGTTTTTGTTGTTGTTGTTGTTGTTGTTGTTGTTACTATTATTATTATTATTATTATTATTATTATTATTATTATTATTATTATTATTATTATTTTAGTGGTAATAATTATTACTTATTTATTATGATTATTAGTGCTTTAACATCGCACTTTAAATGCATCATATAATTTAAATTATTTTATTTGTCAATTTTCAACAAATAATAATTTTAATATGTTCAAACATTTTACGTAAATTATTTTAGAAAATATTGTTGGTATTTTTATTTTCTTTACATAAAATTATTATTTGATAAAGTTATATAATTATATATTGTGGCCATCAAATGAAATGACAATCTAATCAATTCTCCTGCAATTTGTTTACTTTGTAGTCCTTTTAATCCTATTTATTATAATTTTAGTCCATTTCTTTACAATTTATGTCAATTCTAGTCAATTATTTCACAATTCCTTTCCATTCAAACCTAAATTGAGTCAATTTGTGACTTAATTTTAAATTTTAATCTAATTTCATTTAATTGAATTCAGATACACAATTTCTATTCGAATGCCCGTCTTTTAAAAATAAATCTCGACCGTCTATTTTCTGAATCCAACGGTCTAAATTAAAAAAAAATTTATTCCCTTTAATCCATTTTAACCCTCAAAACTAAAAATTTCTTTACCATTTCTTTACCCCAACAAAGAGAGGGTTGTCATCCCTATACTCTCTCCCTTTTGTCCTCGTTGGAACCTCACCGACAACCCCCAAAACCGATGCCAAAACCAGCCCCCCTTCTTGACACCAAGTTCACCGTAAAATGACTAGCAACACACACCCCTCCTTCCTCTTCTGTCAAGCAGTCGGAACACCCCACCAAAACTCCAAAACCTCACCAGAAACGACCCCTTTTTACTCCATTTCTTTCGGCGGAAGCCAGACGCGAGCAACCCCTTTCTCCATCCAGCCACTGCACAAAAAACCCAAGCCCCACCACCATGCAACCACTAACGGAAAACCATCTCAATGACTGGAAAATTTAAGAGAAGTTATGTATTCGGAGTTCATCGAAGTATCCAAATTTTAATTTATTAAAAACGAATTTGTAGGTATTTTTCCTCATTATGTTGGGTTAATATTTGGGTTGCTGTAATTCTTTGATTTGTTAAGATTTAAAATTCCCTATGTGTTTATATTCTCTACTCATGTTCATATGCTTGGTCTCATATTGAATGTGGTTTCAATTTGAAATTTCTACAGTGATATCATGATTATTTTCAAAATAATACAAATCATATATCTTCCATTTAATATACGTGAAGCTAATCTAGCAGTCTTCATAGGGGATTTATTGTTAGAAAACTAAAAGAATTTGCCCAAGATTTTTCTAGTAAATCATTAGACATGTACATGCATTCATAAAAAAGAAAAGGGTACTAATCTTGTTCCATGACAATAATTTTGTTAAAGAAATTGATCTTCTGAATTAAAAAACTTGATCTTCCAAAACTTGAAATTACTTTCTATTCTACTTCTGAGATGGAGAGAAAAGGAAATGTGTTGTATTCTATTTTAGGAACCATTCTTATGTAACGAATTATAAAGTGTCTTTTCAGGTTAAAAGACACCTTTTCATTAAGTCTCCATCAGACTTAGAAAAATATAATTATTTTTTAAATAATTAAAATAAACTCTTATTAATAGATATTTATTTTTAGGGCCCAAAATCTTAATACCTTATTAGATCATACAATGGGCTAATTTAATAATAACATATCTATGTATAATATATTAATAAGTTTAAATTTAGTGCACTGTCAATGTACCCTTTTTTTACACCATCAGGTAATTTTAACCTACTATTGCAGGTCACCCATTTTTCCCTAATTAATTTTTTCAAAAATAATATAATTAAAGTCAGTTTTCCCTCTTTCTCCCCTAAAATTCAATTTCTCTTTTCTTGCTTCTTTTATCACCTAAAACTCTGATTCTCCTTCAATTCCTGTGTATACCTGAAACAGTTCTACGATAGGAGATTTTTGAAGAGATTTCATATGTGCATTGGCAGTTGCTTCTCTTCTACATATTTGATTTGCATCTTATTTTTGTTTTCTGTCTATCTGTATATGTTGTTATTTCTAATGGACGTAACACCCCATGAAATTACTGAAACACTCCTAAAACATAATCATGCGCACAATGCATCTTCCAAAGCTCCAGTGGGAAATTCGAGACCAGATTTGCGATCAGCGAGGAAAATCGAGTCAGAAAATGGTCTCGACTCGATTTAAGAGTAATGAGTCAAAAAATAATTTTTGCTAATTAATGGCGAAACAATGTTGATCCACGTCCCTGGTGTGACGCAGAAGGGGCACAGACTAACACTTAGAGTTTTCTTTATTTTCGACAAGAATTGAAATTTTTTAAAATTTTGCGAAATACACTACTCTACACCCATGGTGCGTCACGAACCAGTGTACCATTTTTAAATCTTTTCCTATTAATTTTGAGAAGGTTATTTTGGGTACTTCTAACCCATTTTTAAGTCCCAAAATGTATTTTTTATGACTTATTTCGTATGAAAGGGTTTCAAAATCCATATTCTTCTAAGTTTAAATGTGATTTCTGAGAGAGTAGAAGAAGAAAAAGTTGAGGGTTTCAAGTGAGGTCTCAATCCTTTGAAGATGACCTGGTTATTCTTCACTCTAGGTATGTAAAGGTTATCTAAAGTATTTGGAATTGTTCTTCCAAGTGCCCCAATACATATAGTAGATTGACAATTGATAGTTGATGGGTCTTAAGTAGTAATTTCGTGAAGAATTTCTTGAACATCGTTTTTATTTTACTGAACATTATATTAAATTTCTAAATATTATCTCAAAGTGATAATCATCATACTTTTATTTCACTGTTTATATGCATCATTGTGTGATTATATACCTGAATTGCATGATTTTCCCTTGTTTAATACTTTAAGAATGAACTTAGGGGTAATGTCTAGAGCCTTAATTGTATGAATGTGTAGATTGTTGGAGTTTAAGTCCTAAGATGGGGGTATTGATGATTGAAACTGATTAAATTAGTGTTAAGCCTAATAAGACTAAACCTTAGTTTTCAAGGAAAGATCGTACTCTTTGAGTTGATAAATGATGACATGAGCTGAGTTTCCTTGCCCATAGGTGCTAAGTGATAGAAATCGTTGATGTATTTATGGACTTATGAGCGTATTGATTCCTTTAGGGGTATTAGAACCAAAATGGGTAAGAGTTAGTCTCACTGACACTCATTAACTACATGGCCAGTGTAGGAGAGGATTAGACTAGGAAAGTAGATGTTTCCTTTGCCCCGTAGAGGGCTTGACAGTCTTCTTTTGGGATCCCTGATAGACATCCTAAACCTCGGCAAGGTACTGGACAGATGTGGCAATGATATCTCTTTATTTTATCATCATCAGCTCATTGATGGTAGTTGTCAGTTATAGAAACTCGTAGATAAGTTTCATGATGATAGTACTCTGAAGTTGTTGTGATAGTATGATGCCTTGAAGGATAGTGATGTGATAGAGACCTATTTCTTACACTGAGTTGAAGATGAGTGATTGATGAGCTATTGTTATTGCATGATGTTTACTTTTGCCCATTTTATATATGGTATATTCCACGTACTATTGTCCTTTGGAGCTGCAACATTTTATGATGCAGATTCTTTAGACAGATGATTTCAGTAAGTCAATCGTTGAGGTTTGCAAATCCTCAGACAGAGACTTGGTGAGTCCTCCCTTGCTTTCAGAGGACATATTTTATCCTTTCTATCATTGTGAGTTATTTTCCTTGATTTTGGTAACCATGGCCTGTCACGGTACCTTTTTAGAGGTTAGCTATAGAGGCTTTATAGATATGGATAGCTGATAGTTGATGTTGGGATTGTTTTCCCTATTTTTTTATTATTATTGGATTGCCCTTTTATTTCGTACTTCTTGTGATAGATTGAGTTAATAGCCTACCGATATTTAACTATCTCTTCATTTTCTTCCGCTATTGAATTGATTGGACGAATGCAATAAAACTAGGTGGTTCGCTTAGGGACTAGCAATAGCCTTTGAGTGCCAGCTACTGTAAGGGTACCCTCATGGGGCATAAAAAACTTGGTATAAAAGCAAGGTTTTCAAGTGTCCTAGGGATTCTAGGAAGTTGTGTTTAATAGAGTCTTGTTTATGGGTGTGTTATACACCACACTTCACAAACAGGAGGCTCTAGGACATTAGGAAGAGTTACCTTCTTTGATTATCTAAATTCATGCGATAGAGTTTAACTCTATGGAAATCTCAATTTTACTCGTGCATTATACGTTTACAGAAAATTCCACCAAAGAGCGTAGTCGCTCAGAGAGATGCTATAGCCCCAGCTGCTGAGAACGTCCAACCTAAGGCCCTAATTCATTCGAAGACAAAGAGACAGGGACACCCTGCTAGGATTGTTGAGGTCCCATAGGCATTCCCTGCTTAGCCCTAGCCAGGTCCCACTATCGAGGCAGAGTTTGGGGGAGCCATCACCATGCTGACTTAGTTAGTGGCCTCCCAGGGAAATACCCAAGGTCCTCAAGCCCCTAGTTTTAGATCACAGGAGCCTTCAGCTGCCACTAGACTTAGAGACTTCCTGAGGATGAACCTGCCAGTATATATGGGATCAAAAGTAGAAGAGGACCCACAGAACTTTATTGATGAGATGTGTAAGGTTCTTAAAGCAATGCATGTTGATAAGATTGAGGGATTTTAGCTTCCCTTCTACTAGCTGAAGTATGTTTCTAATGTGTAGGAGGAGAGTAGAGGTGAGAATGCGGAGCCTATAGCATGGGAAGAGTTTAAGACAACCTTTCTTGACCACTTCTTTCCTCAATAGTTGAGAGAGGTGAAGGTGCATGAGTTCGTGAATCTGAAGTAGGGAGGGATGATTGTGAAGGAGTACAATCTCAAGTTTGTTAACCTATAAAGGTATGCTCTAGAGATGATGCAAGACATAAGGGCAAGGATAAGGAAGTTTGTGTTCGGTTTGGGCAGACATATGTAGAAAGAGTGTAAGCAGCTTTACTGATTCCAAGCATAGACATCTCCAGAATTATTGTGTATGCCCAGCAAACATAAAAGGACAAAAAGAAAGAGAAGAGTAGATGAATCAAAAGGCGAAGTCAACGAGACATAAGTCTAGCCCGCAAAAATAGAGTAAGGGTGACAAGTCCTACTTTCAGAGGAGATCATCATATCCTACACCAACTATAGCAAGTAAACCTATGCAGACAAATAAGTATGATAAGAAATCTCAGTGTTATTCGAATTTCAAGGCTCTAGGTGCTCAGTCTCAAACCAACGTGACCCAAGGGCAAGGCATGAGGGGAAAGCCACCATGTGGCAAGTATGGTATGCTTCATCTGGGAGTGTATCGCATGGGAAGACTTATTTGTTATTCATGTGGATAGGCTAGGCACTTCAGTTTTGAGTGTCCAAAAAGGAGGCGAGGTGAAGGGAGCAGTAGAGCTTAATCTTCCGTAGCACCCCCAGCGGGTAACTAGTAGAGGGATACTACTACTGGTATAGGAGGTGGGATGAACCACCTTTATGCTATGGGTAATCGACAAGATCAGGAGGCTACACCAAATATTGTCACGAGTATGCTTTGACTCTTTACCTTTGATTGTTATGTATTGCTTGATCTGGGTGTCACTTTGTCCTTTGTGACCCCTTATGTGGCTAGTAAGTTTGGGATCCTTCCAGAGTGTTTGCTTGAACCTTTTGCTATGTCTACCCTTATAGTGAGTCTATATTAGCTGAGAGAGTTTATAGAGATTGTATAGTGTCTATTTATCATAGAGACAGCTTAGCTGACTTGGTAGAGTTGTAGATGGTTGACTTTGATTTAATAATGGGCATGGATTGGCTTCACGCTTGTTATGGTTCTGTTGACTGTAGAACCTGGATTATTAAGTTTTACTTTCCTAATGAGTTGTGTTAGAGTGTAAAGGGAGTTCTATTGCCCCAAAGGGAAAATTTATCTCAAATCATAAAGTCAAAAAGTTGATCTCCAAGAATAGTATTTGCCACCTCGTGCGAGTTAAGTCTGATGATGTTGAATCTCCTACTCTTGAATTAGTGCTGATAATGAATGAGTTTCCTAAAGTGTTTCATGGTGATCTACTAGGAGTCCCTATTGATAGGGAGACTGACTTTGGGATTGATGTCTTCCCTGAGACCAAACCTATTTCCATTCCACCTTATAGAATATCCCCTACAGAGTTGAAAGAATTACAAGAACAATTGAAAGGATTGCTAGAGAAAGATTTCATAAGGCCTGGTGTCTCGCCTTGGGGTGCTCTTGTCCTATTAATACGTAAGAAAGATGGGTCTCTCAGAATGTATATAGACTAATGGCAACTTAACAAGGTCATTATAAAGAATAAGTATCCTCTACCCAGGATAAATGATCTCTTTGACCAAATTCAGGGTGCCACCTATTTCTCTAAGATAGACCTCAGATCGGGTTACTATCAACTGAAAGTGAGGGAAAGTGATATCCTAAAGGTAGCCTTTAGATTGACTATATCCCGATTTTGACTTTGCCTGACAGGACAGAGGACTTTATGATATATTATGATGCATCCCAAGTGGGATTGGGTTGTATACATATGCAGAGAGGGAAGGTGATAGCTTATGCTTCCAGACATCTTAAGATCAATGAGAAGAACTATCTGACTCATGATCTCGAGTTGGTAGCAGTGGTATTTGCACTTAAGATCTAGCGTCACTATTTGTATGGAGTACATGTGGACATGTTCACTGACCACAAGAGCTTACAGTATGTGTTCAGCCAGAAAGAGCTCAACCTGCGGCAGAGCAGATGGCTAGAGTTGCTCAAGGATTATGACATGAGCATTCTCTACCACCTCGGTAAGGCTAATATTATTGCAGGTGCTCTTCGTAAAATGTCTATGGGTAGCACTGCCCATGTAGAGAAAGGAAAGAGAGAACTAGCTAAGGAAGTGCATCGATTGGCTCGACTGGGAATACAACTTGAGGAGAACAATGAAGGCAGAGTTAATGTTCAGAATGGTTTTGCTTTATCCTCGGTATTGAAAATAAAGAAGAAGCAAGACCAAGACCTTGTCTTATTCCAATTAAAAGAAGCGGTTCATAAGAAGAAGGTCATGGTTTTCTCCAAAGGGGGAGATGGATATTGAGATACCAAGGTAGATTATGTATGCCCAATGTTGATGGAGTACGAGATAGGATCATGGCTAAGGCTCATATCTCTAATATTCCATTACCTCAATTCTACTAAGATGTACCATAACTTGAAGGAAGTCTATTGGTGGAATGGGATAAAGAAAGGCATTGCTAAATTTGTATCTAAGTAACCCAATTATCAACAGGTTAAGGTTGAACATCAAAAATCGTGTAGGTTAGCTCAGAACTTTGAAATTCTAGAATGGAAGTGGGAAACGATCAACATGGATTTCATCACTGGCTTACCAATATCTCAAAAATAACATGATTCGATATAGGTAACTATTGATAGGATGACGAAATCAACCCACTTCTTGGTAGTCAAGACAACTTTTACGGCTAAGGAGTATGCCCGATTGTATATTTGTGAGATTCTGAGGTTACATGGGGTTCCCTTATCTGTCATCTCATACAAATAAACTCAATTCACCTCTCAATTTTGGAGATCCTTTCAAAAGGGATTGGGTACGAAAGTACATTTGAGCACAACTTTTCACACCCAGAATGATAGACATGCAGAGCATACTATCCAGACCGTGGAGGATATATTGAGAGCCTGCATCATAGACTTTAAGGGTGATTATGATGACCACCACCATTGATTGAGTTTTCGTACAATAATAGCTACCATGCTAACATCCAGATGGCCCCTTATTAGGCTTTATATGGGAGGAGATATAGACCACCAATTAGCTGGTTTGAGATTGGTGAAGTTTAATTGATTGGACCAGATCTTGTCCACCAGTCTATGAAGAAGACAAAGGTCATCAGAGAGAGGTTGAAGATAGCACAGAGCTGTCAAAAGTCCTACAAGGATGTGAGGAGAAGAGACTTGGAGTTTGAGGTAGGTGATTGGGTGTACCTGAAGGTGTCACCCATGAAGGGTGTCATGAGGTTTGGTAAGAAGAGATAGTTGAGTCCACTTTATATTGGCCTATACTAGATTATGAGAAGGATTAGGAAGGTTACTTAGCAGACTTGCCCTCAGAGCTAGATGAAGTCCATCCAGAGTTCCATGTGTCAATGTTAAAGTGTCTGGGAGATTTGGCCTTAGCAATTCCTATTGAAAGCATGGGAGTGAAGGATAGTTTATCTTACGAAGAAATTCCAATACAAATCCTTGATCGACATGTTTGTAAGTCGAGGAACAAGGAGATATCCTTTGTTAAGGTTCAATGGAGAAATCAATTTATTGTGGAAGCTACTTCAGAAGCTGAGGAAGCAATGAAACTCAAATCCCCACACCTATTCGTGCCAAATGATGATGATGTCAAAGGTAATGTCCCTATCCTTAAAGTTATTGAACTTTCTTTCTTGAGTTGAGGTGCTAATTTCATTCCTGAGTCTATGATGGAATTGTATAAGGTGGGGGAGGGGGGATAGTTAAAGGCTTGAGAGTTCCAAAGTAAGGAATGAAATGAGTTTTGAGGTTACTAATGCTTCTATTCGACCCTTACTCATCATTCGAGGAAAAATGATCCCAAAGGGGAGATGATGTAACACCTCATGAAACTACTGAAATACTCCAAGAACGTAATCTTGTGCACAATGCATCTTCCAAAGCTCCAATGAGAAATTCGAGACCAGATTTATGATCAGCACAAAATATCAAGTCAGAAAATGGTCTCGACTTGATTTAAGAGCAATCTGGTAAAAAAATAATTTTCACAAAATAATGGTGAAATAGTGTTGATTCATGCCCCTGGCACAATGCCGAGGGGGCGCAGACTGACACTTAAGTTTTTTTTACTTTTGGCGGGAATTGATATTTTTCAGAATTTTGCGAAATACACTAGTCTGCGCCCCTAGCACATCGCAAACCAGTGTACCATTTTAAAAGTTTTCCTTTTAATTTTAGGAAGGGTATTCTGGGTACTACCAACCCATTTTAAGTCCCAAAATGTGCTTTTAAGACTTATATCATACAAAAGGGTTTCAAAACCCACATTCTTCTAAGTTTAAACATTATTCTGAGACAGGAGAAGAAGAAATAGATGAGGGTTTCAAGTGAAGCCTCAATCCTTTGAAGAAAACTTGGTGATTCTGCACTCCAAGTATATAAAGGCTATCCAAAGTATGGAATTGTTCTTCATGCCCCAATACATATAGTAGATTGACAATTGATAGTTGATAGGCCTTGAGTAGTAATTTCTGGAAGAGTTTCTTGAATATCATTTTTATTTTCTTGAACATTATCCTAAATTTCTAAATATTATCTAAAATTGATGATCATCATACTTTTATTCACTGTTTATATGCATCATTGTGTGATTGTATACCTGAATTGCATGATTCCCACTTGCTTAATACTTCAAGAATGAACTTAGGGGTAATGTTTAGAGCCCTGATTGTATGAATGTGTAGACTTTTGGAGCCTGAGTCCTGAGATAGGGTATTAATGACTGAAACTAATTGAATTATTGTTTTTAGAGCCTAATGAGATTGAACCTTAGTTTTGAAGGAAAACTTCATACTCTATGAGTTGATAGATAATGACATAAGTTGAGTGTTCTTCCCCGTAGGGGCTGAGTGATAGAAATCTTTGATGAATTGATAGACTTATGAGCATGTTGAGTCCTATAGGAGTATTAGCACCGAAATGGGTAAGAGTGAGTCTAACTCACACTCAATAACTACATGGGCAGCATAGGAGAGGATTGGACCATGAAAGAAAATATTTCCTTTGCCCCGCAGAGGGCTTGACAGACTTCTTTTAGGATCCCTGATAGACTAGTCCTACACCTCGGCAAGGTACTGGACAAATGTGGTAACAACATCTCTTTATTGTACCATCACTGGCTCATAGGTGGTGGTTGTCATTTATAGAAACTCCAAATAGGTTTCATGATGATATTACTCTGAAGTTGATTTGATAGTGTGATGTCTTGATAGATAGTGATGTGATAGACTTGTTTCTTACTTTGAGCTAAGGATGAGTGATTGATGAGCTATTATTATTGCATGATGGTTACTTTAAACCATTTTACATACGATACATTTCATGTACTAATGCTTTTTGGTGATGCATCATTTTATGATATAGATTTTGTAGATAGAGGATTTCAGCAGGCTAATCATTGAGGTTCGTAGATCCCCAGACAATGACTTGGTGAGTCCTCCCTTGCTTTCGGAAGACATGTTTAGCCTTTTTGTTATTATGAGTTAGTTTCCTTGATTGTGGTAGCTATGGCCTATCATGGTACCTTCTTAGAGGTTAGCTATAGAGGTTTCATAGACATGGATAGTTGATAGTTGATGTTGGGATTGTTTCCCTGTTTTCTTATTATTATTGGATGAACCTTTTATTTCGTACGCCTTGTGATAGATTGAGTTAATAGCCCACTGATAGTTAATTATCTCTTCATTTCCTTCCTCAATTGAATTGATTGGACAAATGCAATAGAACTAGATGGTTCACTTGGATACTAGCAATAGCCTCCGAGTACCAGCTATGCGTAAGGTACACTCTTGGGACTTGACAATAGAACTTCAACTCCTACATTTTGCTCATCTAAATTTAAATTTTTTATTGACCCTGCAAAATACAATTATGAATATCAGATAGATTACAATTATGATCCTGCCCATATATTTATTTAATACTTCTGTTAAGTGTTGTAAAATATGTTCAATTGTAGTTTAAGTTCAATAATAAAATTTCTTTCCAACAATCTAAAGAGCAAGGAAAAGTATCATGGACAATAGGATGATACTTTATGATACAATATTCACCTCTTTAGAGATTATATTCACCTATTTTTAGCGTATTGAATTTTTTGTCCTAATGAAGATGTGTCTAAAGGAACTTTATTCGAGATGCATGATGATAGAAAAGAATGTGAAATTTATTTGAGATGCATGATGATATACCACTACTAAAGAAGGTTGTCAAATTCCAGAACTTTGAAGCTTTAAAAATTATTTATTACAAAGGTCACAATGTTTTGATGTTTTTTGAGCAATAATCTTTTAAAAAATCTACATAAACCTTGTAAAGATTCTTTTAAAAGTAAAATAATTTGATTATGGAAATAATATTAGCTAGACTCCAAGTAGGATTTAACTCGTTATATTCTTGTTTTTTAATAATTGTTTGATTTTTTTCTTGAAATGTTTTACAATTGTTTTATTAAAACAAATTATAATGTTTAAGTATCATTAAACTTACCTGATGGTGTAGATAATTTTGTACACCAACGGTGCATATAATTTAAATTTTATATTAATATTTGTAGTCCACAAATTAAAAATTTACTAATAGTCTCCCACTTGGACCACATATATTTATGAAGAATCATACATAGATGAAACTTTATTGTGCACAAACTTTTGTTATCTTAATCTAAATATCTCAAAACAATCTGGTTCATCAATAATACCAATATAGAATCACAGAGGTTTTCATAACATTTATTCATAACTAAACCCATCAATGGTCACAAATATCAACAATACCAATGATATAGATCAAATATGAAATTATATGCAAAATGATCTAAATCATGTCTATTTCCAACTAGTCCTACTTAAAGACTTTAACAGTCCAAAATCACTTTCTTATACCTTGTGTGACATCACAATAGAAAGTTAATATCTTTATTTTCAGAGTTATCAATAAACACATGAAATTCATAATTTCACAAAACTTTAGTCTGTACAGAAAATAAACTTTATCATGTCAAAAGCATAAACAAAATACAAAATCCCACTAAAATGACTCATTATCAAATCTGACAACACCCATATGAGCCACATGCCTATGAAATACTTTAGGCAGTAGATCTTTTATGAGTGGATCTGCAATCATCGAGTTTGTACTAATATGATCAATCGACACAAGATAACTTTAAACTCTTTTGTTTACAAGAAAAAATTTAACATCAATGAGTTTTGATATTGATGAACTTCGATTCTTCTTCGAATATAACTCAGCAGATTTATTATCACAATATATTTTCAATGGTCTCTCTATGCCACTGACAATCTATATTTTAGTGATATTCCTTGATTTGATGCTTCATAGCAGGCCACAAATTCAGCTTTCATAGTAGAGAGATAATTAATGTTTGTTTTATATTCTTCCATGAAATAACCCCTTTAGCTAACAAGATAACATAACCTGATGTAGATCTCCTACTATCAAGACATCCAGCAAAATTTGAATCAGAATATCCTACAATCTCCAAATGATCTGACCTCTGATAAGTAAGCATGTGTCCAATGATCCATTTCTAGGTTACTTAAATATCGATCTAACATTTTTACTATGTATGCTATATGTGGACACGTATAATCTTATGCATTCATAAGACTTTACACTACTGATGCATATGCAATTTTATCCATCTCTTTCTTTTCTATATCCAAATTTAGACAATAGCTCAAACTAAACTTATCACCTTTTGCCACAGTGTGTCTCCTGGAGCTCAATTCTGCATGTTGAATTTACGTAACACCTTTTCAATATAAGTTTTCTGCAACAATCCAAGTATATTTCTGGTACGATCTCTATGGATCTCTATACCCAGAACAAAGGATGCCTCACTAAGATCCTTCATTTCAAATTTTCTAGATAAAAATTTCTTGGTTTCATGCAATAAACCTATATCACTACTTGCTAGTAGAATGTCATCCGTATATAGTACAAGCATGATAAATTTGCAATCACTGAACTTAAGATATATGCATTGATCAACTATGTTTTCTTTAAAATCAAAAGAGATTATCACCTGGTCAAACTTTCGGTACCATTGACGGTATGCCTGCTTTAAGCCATATATGGACCTCTTAAGTTTACATACAACGTGCTTTGAATTTTGAGATTCAAAAGTTTTGAGTTGCACTATTTATATAGTTTCTTCAATGTTTCCTTTGAGAAAAGCAATCTTTACGTCCATTTGATGTAGCTCTAAGTTGTAATGAGCTACAAGTGCCACAATAATTCTAAAAGAGTCTTTTATTGAAACTGGCAAAAAGTTATTTTAAAATCTATGCCTTCCTTTTGAGTGAATCCTTTAGTGACTAGATGAGCTTTATATCTTTCAATGTTACCTTTTAAATTACGCTTGGTTTTGAAAATCCAATTACACCCAATTGATTTCGATCCTTGTGGTAACTCGACCAGATCCTAAACATTATTGTCTTTCATAGATTTTATCTCATCTTTCATGGCTTCGATCCATTTAATAGAGTTTTGATATGATTTTTCTTGACTAACAATTGTAGTATCATCTTCCAATCCTATGTCAAAATCATGTTCTTGGAGATAAACGACATAGTCATCAGGTTGAGAAATATTTGGAACTGACATCATTATGTTTTCTATGTAATCCTGATTACAAGCTGAAAAATATTTGGTAAAATGACCATATCATTTTCAGTAGTATAATCAATATCATTAAATTTATCTTCAAACACAATTTGTTTGTTTTGATTATACCCTTCATAATCAACGTCCTCAATAAATTTGGCATTCCTTGTCTCGAAAAAAGATTAATTTGAGGGGTCATAAAATTTAAAACCTCTCGACCTTTCAGAGTAACGCATAAAGTAAAAATTGATAGTTCTTGAATCCAATTTCTTTTCATTAGGCTTGTAGGGCCTTGCTTTGGCTAGACATCCCTAGACATATAAGTTCCTAATACAAGGCTTTTTACTAGTCCACAACTCATATGGGGTTTTAGCTATCGCATTGCTTGGAAGTTTATTTAGTATGTAAACTACAGTTTTTAATACTTATCCCCAAAGTGATTCAGGTAAAGAAGAATGATTAATCATACTTTCTACCATATCTTTCAGAGTTCGATTTCATTTCTCAGATACACCATTTTGACGCAGAGTTCATGGCATAGTGTATTGAGGTACAACTTTTAACATCCTGTGAGATTATCGAAACATTTCTAGAATGAAATCATGCGCATAACGCATCTTCCTAAGCTCCAATGGAAAATTTGAGACCGGATTTGCGATCAACATAAAAAATGAAGTAGAAAAATGGTCTTAACTCGATTTTAGAGCAATCAAATCAAAAAATAATTTTTTATAATTAAACTCGAGACACTATGAGTGCATGCCCAGGGAGCGACGCACCTGGTGCATGGACCCTACACTTAAGATTTTTCTTAAACTTCCTAGAAAGAACGTATTCTGAGAAATTCATCAAATACACATGTTCACGCCTCAGGCGCATCGTAGACATGGTATTTTGAGAACAAGTTTTATTCTTTTAATTCAAGAAGGGCACTTTGGTCATTATTCGACCCTTCCTAAGATAATAAACAAGTATAAGGGATCTTTTACATCAAGTCAAGTCCAAAGAATCTCTAGCAACTCAGTTTCATATAAGTCGATAGAAGGGTCAACTTCAAATGACCATATCTCCTAAAATATAATGAGTTATATGACCCATAATATACCAAATCAAAGATATTTGAATTAGATTTACGCATCTAATTTTATTTTAATCAGAGTTTGGAGTAGAAAGTTATGACCATTTTAGTGAAGGGGTGCAGAGCTGTCTGAAGGTCCACACTCGAAGCGCGTTGTGGACCTGACGCAGACCCTTACTGGATACATTAATGACATTTTTTCTTTACAGTTTTAGGGTACTTTTATCCTAGAACCTTTGGAGGTCTACTTAAGGTCTTAAAATGCCCAAAACGTTAGTTTTCATAATCAAAAACTCTCTCCTTCACTCTTAAACATGAATGCTCAAGAATTATCAAGAAAGTCATCAAGTTAGGATTTGCTTTCAAGATTCATCCTCAAGGGTTTCAAGAAACAAATTCAAGAATTCCATTAAAGAAATTTTTGATTCTTCTCTTTCAAGAATCGGGGTTTTTTATTAAGACCTCTAAAGATTCCAAGTCAAGAATTTAAGAATCTTCTTCAATTCTTCTAAGAACCAATCTCTAAGGTATGTAAGGCCCTCCAAAACTTATTCTATTATTATTTTAGTATCCTTAACTACTAGTTTCTATCCAAGATTATAATTATGAGTTAAGATCAAAGTTTTCTCCATTACTAATAAATTTCATCAAAATATGATTCCTGCATATTTTCTTGATAAGGATCATGATTCTTGCTTATTTTATTATTGAATTAAGATATTGAGACAAGATTTACAACTATGATTGAGATTATGAGAACCCTATATCTATTTCATAAAAAGTTATAAAGTTTATAGTTTGACTTAAGTGTAAGAAGTATTTAAAGTTTATATTTTGTAAGATAGCTGAGTAATGCATATATGTTTTTGAGATAATGGTAATGATACCATTTTCAGTCAAAGAAAAGAGACTAGTTGAAAAACGTTTAAGAAAAGTTAATGTTGGGGTAAGTCCCAAAAGATTAAGAAGGCATTTTGAGAAGCCTTACTCTTGAAGTTATGAGTGAGAGTAGTATAAGTTATTTTGGGAGTAGTATTGAGCACCGATATGAGTGAGAGTAATCATAACTTGAACTCATGAACTACGTAGCCAGTGTGAGATAAGATTGTACCAGAAGAGAATTCCTCACTTACCACTGAGATGGCCCAGTTTTGGGATAGATCTACTCCCCTAGTTTTCATTTCTTACCTCGGCAAAGTATGGGATAGCTCTGGCAGTGTGGACAAGACATTTTACCATCACGAAGCTCATAGTGAGGTGACACTTTGTCATTTTTTTCTCCATTTTATTAATGGCATTTCTATAAATTTGATTATTTCTATTGGTCTTTTGGGATCTCTTATGCTATATAATGATCTTCTAAAGACCTAAACACCCTATCCAATTATTAACACTTACTCACTCTTATTGAAAAGACTCTCTCAAATCCTCTCAAGGGTTCTTGAAGATTTTCAACTTGGGAATCAAGACACATTTAATTCTTCAGCAATTTTTCTTTTGTATGCTCTTTATATTGTGAAGGTATGTGGGTTTTGATTCTTGGTTACTTCCAATCAAGGAGACCCAAACTATTTTAAAGAAATCTACATGAATTTTGCTTACTTTAATGGGATTTTAAATATTATGATTGCTTAAATTTCAATAATGAATGGACTATGTTTATCTATTGATTTTAAGATAATTTAAGCTTTGAAATGTTGAATTTTATCATTTTTATTAATCTATGATTATGCATGTCCCTTTTAAAAGCTTGCTTAAGCATGGGTGGTTTATACATGATTTTTATATATGGATTTAATTATGATGTTACTTCAATTTCATATTATGCTATTGATTTTAGAGCGAATCTTAATTACCCATGTCATTTTCACATTATTTATATCATATACATTCATGTTCATGAGATTTTATAAAAATTATGAAGTGGATTAAGTCTAATTATGTTTTATGAGGTGATTTTGATATGATTATGATTATGACAAGAATGTGATCACATATATGTTTACTGATTATGGCTCTTTGAGCATTTTGGATGCTTGCACCATTTTAATCTGTATATGAATGGGTTATTGCAATGCATGAGTATTATGACGATGAGCTTTATAACTATGAGTTATGATTTAGCATTTGATCCTAAGTATAAATTATTATGAATGATATATGGCCTTTAGGCCTAAGAATGCATTGAAATGTTTTGATGAGACTTTAATCCTCTTTGAAAGCATGTATATGTATACTATAAGTATTCTTATGGGATGACGACTTAGTACCGATGTATTGAGGGGGTGCTCTCTTTCCTAGAACTATGTTCCTAACATAGGTTATGTGAAATTCTATCCGAAATGGGATATGTTCCCGTAAAAAAGGTTGTTTCATACGAAATGGGATAGGTTCCCGTAAGGTGAAGTATCATGTGACATGATATGCTATATGTGGAAATACTATCCAAAATAGGATATGTTCCCGTAAGAAAGGTTGCTTCATCTGAAATGGGATGGGTTCCCATAAGGTGAAGCATGGATTACCTTTGGTAAGTAGACCACCTCTTTAGTGATGAGGGGATTTCATTGAGATTATAAGTAATAGCTCACTTGGTCTTACTCATGCCGGTTGAGGTCACATCCTGTCAGACCCCACCCTGGGGTCGTGACCAGTACTCGATAGGGGCACGCAAACACATACTAACCCAAATTCCTTTATAACCTAGCTTGAAACTCTACAAAAATTTTGGCAAAGTTTCCTCAGTTTTATTGACTAACCGCACCTACAGCAGCTCCCAGAACAAACAGAAACATATACACATATATATATATATAAATATAAAAGCGGGCCGACAAGGTCACCGCTGCGGTCCTGCCGCCTAATAAACATGTCACTAGTATAA
>JAOTQJ010061739.1:0-13736 GCA_025642045.1 Solanum sejunctum | reverse complement strand
ATATATTAATGGGGCATAAACATAAAACCACTGTAGAACGAAGTTATGGGACTTAAGGATGTATATAAGGACCTTTTGGGATAGTCTCCCTCACACTAGTCCACTTTATGCTAATTTATCATCCACAAGAATACATATATGAATACATGCTTGAAAAGTCATGCAAGTCTTTCAAATTGTTTTCATGCATACTTAGGCTTAAAAACCAAACATACTTCATAATCATGCATAATTGGGCTAAATAACCAAGTCATACTTCAATTCATGAATACATGTATAGGAGTAGTTCATTCGTATTTGTACATGTTAGTGAACCCTTACCCATAAATGCTTCAAAGCCATATTATAGACATTATGTGACCACATGTCATGTCATAATCATACATGCATTGAAAACATAGTCATAATCATAATTGGATCTTAACTCACATCATAAATCTCATGAAATTCAGTGTTCATAAATGAATATTCCATGAGGAATGAGAGAATAACATGGCAATAGAGATTTATATTTAAAATAACCTAGTAAGATAAATCCATACTTAAAAACATAATTGAGACTACCCATAAGTTCATAAGTCAAGGAACATGAATAGTCAAACCTTAATAAAATCAATGTAATCCAACATAATAGATCTTAGATCATATTATAAACATCAATTAAACTGATACAACCCCAAAAAGTACTCAAAAACGTGCTTCGAAAGTGCCCGAAAATATAATTTTCATGTATCTCAAAATTTATGCTTGATATCAAAAATATGACTTCAGTTCAGGGGGTCAAAATTAGGGGGAAAGGGTATAACACCTATATTAGAGCAACTGCATCAAAATTTGAAATTCCCAATATGCAATTTCAAAAGAGCAAAGCGCGCCCCTTGGACCTAAGCGTTTCCAAACATGTTTTTACCTATACTTAGCCATATATCACCTTTATATCATCATAAATATTCCCAAATGTCCTCTCAAATGCTTAGCCATATTTTTCACTCCTAAATTCAAGTCTCAAAACCTTCATCCGAAACTAAGAATTTTCTTCAAGCTTCAAGCCTCTATTTTCAATCTTCATCAAGAGCTTCTTCAAAGCTAAGGTATGTGGTTTTAGCCATTGGGTCCTTCCACCTATGGTGCCCTAAACTCCTTTTTACACAATTTGTATGATTTAAGGTTGATTTTTAAATTGGTCTTACTAGTATGAACATGTATATGAACTATGTTAAAGCTATGTAAAGTTGACTATTTTGCCATGTTTTGAGATATAAATCGTGGATCTATTGTGAAATATGATGAGGGGTTTTGATGTATATTGCTTGAAAGTATTCTACGATGATGAGTGATAGTTTTACAATGGATTTTCTAGCTTGATTTCATCTCTATCTTTAATTGTTTTATACTAGAATTATACATTCATCAAATGTTTGATAAAATATCTGGTTATAGTTTCTTCAGGAATCGAAGGTCCAAATCATGAGATATGATATGATTTATGTTATGATGAGTAAAGTAGCTTATGTTTATGATTAATCTATGTAAATTGTTGCATTAGAGCATGCCCGATCCCAGGGAACTAAGAGAAGGGATAACCTTGTCGGGGGGTTTATACCTTGACAATCGAAGTAGGGGTTTGTACTCATCAACCATGTGAGAGGTTTGTACCATACCACTAGGGTGATGGGGTGAGTCCATTATGTAACAACCAAGGGGTTTGCACTTTGGAAGTCTAGCTTGGTCTCTTCTACACATATGAGCACGTTTTACTTATTCATTGATCATACATGTCATGTTGTTGTATTATGCCTATTACCTTTTGTTATGCATTTTGATTATAATGTCTATCTCTTGTTGCAGTTCATCCTACATACTTATTACATTCAAATGTACTAATGCATACTCTTGCCTATGTGATATTACCATGTAGGAACTGAAGCCCAAGTTGATCATCCTCCTCTTGTATGTGGCTAGTTCGATAATACTCAAACTAGTTTGTTAGTCCTCCACTATTTTGTTAATCCTCCTCCTCTTTATTTTCTATTTTGACTATGAGGGTGAGTCTGGTTACTTTGTCTTGGTCCCCGCTCTTATCTATGTATTGGAGGTGTTTGTTGGATATTTTATGTATCTATGATATGAGCTTTGACTTTTTATCTCTTGATTATGATTTTATGCAAGTTTTTCCCTTAGCATCTTTGCCCCTATTCTTACTCTTTATGTCTTTTATATGCTTTTGCGACCAGTGATGTGAAATGATAAGATAAAAGGCTTATTTAGGGTTCCTTCAGGTTCCCCATCCATCGTGTCTCATCTAGTCCCTACGCTTGGGTCGTGATAAACTTGTTATCAGAGTAATAGGTTGATATATCCTTGGAGTCCAATACACTGCATTGATTAGAGTCCTATTCACGGTTATGAAGCGTGCCATGACTATGAATATGAGGCTATGAGACATTTTAGGAAAAGTTTCCCTTCTTCATGTCCTAAGTCATGCTATAGATTTGTATGTTGATCCCCCTAACGATTGTTCTTTCCATGCTAGATCATGTCTAAGACTCGAGGAAAAAGGGGGCAAAACTCTTGAGGAGCAACCTACCAATGGTGAGCTTAAGGATGCTCTCACTATGCTTACCCAAGTGGTGGCCAACCAATTCAACCAAGGGGCCTAGCCCCTCATGCTACTACCATGGGGGATAGGGTAAGGGAGTTCATGAGGATGAATCCTTTGTTCTTCTATGGGTCAAAGGTGGATGAAGAACCACAAGAGTTCATTGATGAGGTCTACAAGATCATGTATATCATGGGTGTTCGGTCAAATGATAATTCGCAGCTGGCAGTGTACCAACTCAAAGGGGTAGCCCAAATATGGTATGACCAATGGAAAGGGGAGAAGGTAAATGGTAATATTGTGCTTTGGGAGTAGCTCAAATTGACTTTCCTTAATAAGTTCTTCCCTACTGAGCTTAGGGAGGCTAAATTGGTGGAGTTTATAAACTTGAAACAAGGTTCCATGAGTTGAAGAAGAATTCCCTTAAATTAATCCAACTTTCAAAGTATGCTCCTCAGTTGGTGGTCGTTCCTAGATTTAAGATGAATAAGTTCATGACGGGGGTCTCTGACTTAGTGAGTGAAGAGTGCTGGTGCGCCATGCTAATTAGTGACATGGACTTGTCTCAATTGATGACCTATGCCAAGCAAATGTAGGAGGAGAAATTGAGGAAGAGAAGGGGACATAAGGTCAAAAGGACCCAATTTGAGAGTAAATTTCAAAAGGGTGCTAGATTTTGTCAAGTACAAAGGTCTTCTCATGTTACTAATAGGGGGTTTGGCCATGACATCACTAGGCCTCAAGGTGTTAGTGGTGTGGTTCCTATTGATGTGTTCCCTAAATGTGGAAGGATCCATGGAGGCCCATGTTTGAAAGGTTCTAATGCATACTTTGAATATTAGGAACATAGTCACAAGAAGACGGATTGTCCAAGAAACTGTGGCAAGGGGTATGGTGCAAATTCGGTTCCATTAGGTAGAGATGGTCCTCAAGGTGATTCCCCAAGGAACAATCAATTTTATGCTCTAAATGGGAGGTAAGAGGTTGGTGAGGTTCCTGATATTGTTAGCAGTATGTTGAAACTCTTTGATTTTGATGTGTACGCATTAATTGATCCAGGTGCCACTCTTTCTTTGTTACCCCCTTTGTTGCCCAAAAGTTCTAAGTTGATCCAAGTTGTTGCATGAGTCATATGAAGTGTCTACTCCCATTTGTACCTCTACTGTTGCTATGAAAGTTTATAGAAATATCCCTATTTTCATTTTGCATATGTTGTTGCCTTGTGATCTTGTTGAATTAGACATGGTAGATTTTGACATCAATCTTGGGATGTATTGGTTGCATGCCTACTATGCTTCTATCAATTGTAGAAGCCGTAGGGTCAAATTCCAATATAAAATGAACCCATCCTTGAGTGGGAAAGTCAAGATGTAGTGGTCAAGGGTAGGTTTATCTTTTAAATTAAAACTCATACGTTGAACTCTAAGGGGTGTCTTTACCATTTTGTGAGGGATAGGGATATGGAGTCTAAAGTCCTTCCCATAAAGTTGGTTCTTATTGTAAATGAGTTCTTTGATGTCTTCCTAAATGACCTTCCTGGTGTCCCTCCCAAAAAGGAGATAGATTTTGGCATATATCTCCTTCCTGATACTCAACCTATTTCTATTCCCCCTTACCATATGGCCCGAGCGGAGTTGAAGGAGTTAAAGGAATAATTGAAAGATTTCTTATAGAATGAATTTGTTAGGCCTAGCCAATCATCTTTAGGTGCATTGGTGTTGTTTTTAAATAAGAAGGATGGGTCCCTTAGGATGTGTATTGACTACCGGTAACTCAACAGGGTCATTATAAAGACTAGATATCCTCTTCGAAGAATTGATGATTTGTTTGACCAGTTGCAAGGGGATAGCATTTTCTTTAAGATTGATCTCTAATCCTAGTATCATCAAGTGAGGGTGAGAGAGTGTGATATTCCCAAGATGGATTTTTGGAATAGATATGGGCATTATGAATTTGTGGTGATGTCTTTTGGGTTTATCAATGCACAAGCCATCTTCATGAACGTAATAAATAGGGTTTTCAAACCCTACCTTGATTCCTTTGTTGTGGTATTCATTAATGATATATTGATCTATTCACATAGTAGGGAGGAGTATATGGGTCACTTGAGGGTTGTGTTGCAAAGATTAAGGGAGGACAAATTGTATCCAAAGTATGAAAATTGTGAATTATGGTTGAAAAAGGTTGCATTCTTGGGTCATGTGATGTCGGGGGTTGGTATTAAGATGGATCCTAAGAAGATCGATGTAATTAGAAATTGGCCTAGACCATTGACCCTATTAGATATTAGGAGTTTTTTGGCCTACTAGATTATTATAGAAGGTTTGTAAATGGGTTTTCCTCTATTGCTTCCCCTATGACAAAATTGACTCAAAAGAAGGTTAAGTTTGTGTAGGCCAATGAGTGTGAGAGAAGCTTCCAAACATTGAAATATAAGCTTGTGTGTGCCCCTATATTGCCACTACGAGATGGTATTGAGGGATTTGGCATGTATTGTGATGCTTCTTAGGTTGGTTTAGGTTGTTTGTTGATTCAAAATAGTAAGGTCATAGCTTATGCTTCAAGACAACTCAAGATACATGAAAGGAAATACCCTACCCATGATTTAGAGTTAGTCGCCGTTGTGTTTGCATTAAAGATTCGGTATCACTACTTATATGGGGTACATGTTGGTGTGTTCACCAATAACAAGAGCCTAAAACATGACTTCACTCAAAAATATCTCAACTTGAGGCAAAGAAGATGGTTAAAACTACTTAAAGACTATGATATTAGTGAGCACTATCATTCGGGTAAGGCAAATATTATGGAGGATGCCTTGATTAGGGTGTCTATGGGAAGCTTAGCTCATGTTATTGGTGGTGCTAAGGAAATGGCTAGGGAGGTGCATTAATAGGCTAGATTTTGGGTTATGTTGGAAGAGGTTGGTGATGATTGTGTTGTTCTTATTGATGAGTCTAAGTCTTCATTTGTTGATGAGGTGATAGCAAAACAAGATCTTGACTCCTCTTTTCTTGAATTGAAGTCCTTGTTGAAAGAGGGAAAAGAAGAGGTTTTCTTCCAAGGGGGACATGGTGCCCTTAGGTACCAAGGTAGGTTGTATGTGCCTTGTGTTGATGGTTTGAGGGATAAAATTCTTGATGTCTCCCATAATTCTTCTTATTCTATCGACCTCTATTCAACCAAAATGTATAGAGACTTGAGAGATGTGTATTGGTGGGGAGGCATAAAGAGGGACATTGCAAAATTCATTTTCGGTTGCCATTGTTGTCAACAAGTTAAAGCTAAATATTAAAGGTTGAGTGGCCTAACCTAAGGCATAGAGATTCCCACTTTGAAGTGGGAGGGGATTAATATGGATTTTTTTGTTTGGTTGCCTAAGACTAGAAAAGGTTTTGATTCCATTTAGGTAGTGGTTGATAGGATGACGAAATCATCTCATTTTCTACTGTTAAAAAACACATATGGGACTAAAGAGTATTCAAGGTTGTAAATCCATGAGTTAGTGAGGTTACATGGTGTTCCTTTGTCTATCATATCAAATTATGGTGCACAATTCACTCACACTTTTGGAGGTCCTTTTGAACGGGTCTTAGTACATAAATTCACCTTAGCACGGCTTTTCATCTCCAAATGGATAACCAAGCTGAGAGAATAATTCATACACTTGAGGATATGCTTAGGGATTATGCCTTGGAGCTTAAGGGTAGTTTGTATGATCGTCTTCCATTGATTGAGTTTGCCTACAACAATATCTATCATTCTAGCATCGATATCACTCCTTTTGAGGCTCTTTATGAGATAAATTGATCATCGGTTGGTTGGTTTGAGGTTGGAGAGATGGCTTTATTAGGACCGGATCTGTTTATAAAGGCTCTTTAGAAGGTTAGTATAATTAAGGAAAGGTTGAAAATAGCCTAAAGTCATCAAATATCCTATGCTGATATGAGAAGAAGAGACCTTGAATTCAAAGTGGGGATTGGGTCTATTTGAAAGTTTCTCCAATGAAAGGTGTGGTCCATTTTGGTAAAAAGGCGAAGTTGATTCCAAGATATGTTGGTACTCATAAGGTGATAAAGAGGGTTGGCAAGGTAGCTTATGAGGTGAAGTTGCCTAGTGAAATGAATTGGTTCATCTAGTGTTCTACGTCTCTATGTTGAGAAAATGTGATAGTGATCCTAATGCTATTGTGCCTCTTGATGTGGTGGGTGTTGTTGAAGATAACTTGACTTATGAGGAGGTTTCGATCCATATTTTGGATCGACAAGTGAAATAATTGATGAACAAGGAGGTGGCATTTGTTAAGGTCCTTTAGAGAAACCAACATGTCAAAAGTGCTATATGGGATGTCGAAGTGGACATGGAAGAGCGGTATCCTTATCTTTTCCACTCCACTCAAGCCTAAGGTACTAATTTTAAGTCCCCTATGTGATTTAAAGTCTATTTTTCAGCCTCTATGTCATTTATATACATTCATGTTTAAGATAGCAAACTTATAATGATTTTACACTTATGTTGAAATTCTGAAAATGGTGTTTCAAATGTAATATTGCATCCTTGTTGGGGATGATTTCTTTATGATAATTCTTGTCCTGTATTTCTCTTCTACATTTGGGGATGAATGTTCCCAAGTGAGAGATATTAAAACGACCCCAAAAAGTGTCTGAAAATGCGCCTTGGAAGTGCCTGAAAAAGTAATTTCCAGATATCTCAAAATTCATGTGTGATATTGAAAATATGACTTCATATTCTTACTTAGGGGGTCAAAATATGTAGAGAATGGCCTAACCCCAATTTTAGAGCAACTGTATCAAAATTCAAAATTCCCAAAAAACAATTGCCAGAGAGCAAAGCGTGGCCCTTCGACGACGCCCCTCTGCCTTATTTTGTGGCTGTTATTTTTTCAGTTCTGTCCAACACTTTTGATTCTTGGGCCTATGTGTTTCCAAATATTTTTTAAACTATACTTATCCATGTGTCACCCTCATATCATCCTGACATTTCCCAATATCCTCTCAAACACTTAGCCATATTATTCACTCCTAAATTGAAGTCTCAAAACCCTCATTAGAACTAAGGATTTTCTTCAAGCTTCAAGTCTCCATTTTCAATCTTCATCAAGAGCTTCTTCAAAGTTATGGTATGTAGGTTTTAGCCATTGGTCTTTCCACCCATGGTGTAACCTCCTTTCTACTAAATTTTATGATTTAAGGTTTATTTTTCAATTGGACTTACTAGTATGAACATGTCGATGAACTATGTTAAAGCTATGTAAAGTTGTGATTGTTTTTTTATGTTTTGAGCTATAAATCTTGGATCTATTTAGAGATTTGATGAGGGGTTTTGATGTATATTGCTTAAGTGTGTTGCAAGGTATTGATTGATGGTTTTATAATGGATTTTCTTGCATGAATTTGTCTCTATATTTCATGGTTTTATACTAGAATTACATACTCGCCAAGTGTTTGATAAAACGTCTGGTTATAGTTTCTTGAGTAATTCAAGATCATACACCACAACTATGAGCAAGAGTTTATAAGGCATTTTAGGAAATGTTTCCCTTCTTCTTACTCTATGTCATGCTATAGAAGTTAAGGTAATCTTTTCCCCTAAAGAATTTTCTTCACTATGCTAAATCATGGTTATCCCAAGAGAAAGAAGAGCCCACACTCTCGAGAAACAACTAGCTCATGAAGAGTTCTGAGATGTTATTTCCATGCTAGCTCAAGCCATGACCAATCAAATTAACCAAGGGGCCCAAGCTCCTCATGCTCCTACTCTGGTATCTAGGGTAAGGGATTTCATGAGGATAAACCCACTGGAGTTCAAGGGGTCTAAAGTGGATGAAGACCCTCAAGAATTTATTTATGAGGTGTATGAAGTGTTGTCTATCATGGGAGGTTAGATCCAAGGAGAAGGCAGAGTTGGAGGCATACCTACTCAAGGATGTGGCTCAAATATGGTATGTCCAATGGAAAGAGGAGAAGAGGAACAACAATATGATTCTTTTGGAGGAGTTTAAGGTGCTTTCCTTAACTGATTCTTCCCTCTTGAGCTTAGGGAGGCCAAAATGATGGACTTCATGAATTTAAAGCAAGGATCTCTAAGTGTGAGGGTGTATGCCCTCAAGTTCAACCAACTCGCGAAATAAGCCACAATTGATTGCCTACCCAAGGTATAGAATGAAGAGTGAACGAACTTGTGATGGGCCTATTCAATTTGGTGAATGAGGAGTGTTGTACTGCCATGTTGATAAGTAGCATGGATTTGTCCTACCTAATGACATATGCAAAACAATTGGAAGGGGAGAAGCTTAGAAAAATGAGGAGTGCTGAAGCCAAAAGGGCCCGTTTTAATGGTAAATTCCAAAGTCACAAGGTGGTTGGTTTCATCAAGGCCAAGGTATTCTTATGCTCATACTAAGAGTTTTGCCAATGACAACCCAAGGTTCCAAGGTGATGGAGGGGTAGTGCCTAATGCTATGTGTCCAAAATATGGTAAAGGTCATAGTGGCCCATGCTTGAGCGATACTAATGCTTTTTATAGTTGTGGGGAAGTGGGGCATAAGGCTATGGATTGTTATTTTAACTAGAATAAAGGTAAGGATGTTAGTTCACAAGGTGCTAATGCGGTTCTTAAGGGGAGACATGGCCAACAAGGTAGCTCCCCAAGGCACAATCGATTCTATGCTCTTCAAGAGACACAAGGGGTAGATGAGGTTCCCGATGTCATCACCAGTATATTAAAATTCTTTGATTTTGATGTGTTTATATTGATAGACCCTGTGCCATTCTTTCTTTTGTTACACCTTTTTATTGCCAAAAAGTTTCATGTTGAACTTGAATTGTTGTGTGAGCCATATGAAGTCTACTCCTATTGATGCATCTATTGATGCTAGAAGAGTCTATAAATATCCCATTTGCATTTTGCATAAAATATTGCCTTGTGATTTTGTTGAGTTAGATATGGTGGATTTTGATGTCAATCATGGGATGGATTAGTTGCATACATACTATACTTCTATTGATTATAGAACACATAGGGTGAAATTCCAATTTCCAAATAAACCTATTCTTGAGTGGAAGAGTCATGATGTTGTGGTCAAGGGTAGATTCATTTCTTGCATTAAAGCCCATAAATTGATTTCTGATGGGTGTCTCTATCATCTTGTGAGGGTTCGTCCAATAAAGTCGGTTCTGGTGGTTAGTGTGTTTGTTGATGTCTTTCCTAATGACTTTCTTGGAGTTCCTCCTAAAAGGGAAACAAACTTTGGTATATACCTCCTCCCCGATACTCAACCTATTTTGTTCCCCTTAATGTATGGCCCCGGTGGAGTTAAAGCACTTGAAGGAGCAATTGAAGGATTTATTGGAGAAGGGTTTTACTAGGCCTAGCCAATAACCTTGAGGTGCACTAGTGCTATTTGTGAAGAAGAAGGATGGATCCCTTAGAATGTGCACTGACTATCAGCAACTTAATAAGGTCACCATAAAGAAGAAGTACCTTCTACCAACGATTGATGATCTATTTGACCAACTTCAAGGGGCTAGTCACTTCTCTAAGATTGAAATTGAATCTGGCTATCACCAAGTAAAAGTGAGGGAGTGTAACATTCTCTAGACGGCCTTTCAGACTAGGTATGGGCATTATGATTTATGGTTATGTCTTTTTGGTTAACCAATGCACCGAATATCTTCATGGATCTCATGAATAGGATCTTTAAACCATACCTTGATTATTTTATGGTAATTTTCATTGATGATATTTTGATCTACACTTATAGTAAGGAGGAGCATGTGAGTCAATTGAGGGTGGTGCTACCAAAATTGAGGGAAGAGAAGTCGTAAGCTAACTATGGAAAGTGTGAGTTTTAGTTGCAAGAGGTTACCTTTCTAGGTCATGTGGTATCAGGGGATGGTATCAAGGTGGATCCTAAAAAGATGGAAGTGATTAGAAATTAGCCTAGACCTTTGAATCCATCGGATATTAGAAGCTACTTGGTCTTAGCGAGTTATTACCAGATATTTATGAATGGGTTCTCTTCTATTGCTTCTCCTATGACTAAGTTGACTCAAAAGATGGCTAAATTTGCATAGATGGATGAGTGTGAAAAGAGTTTCCAAACATTTCAAGATAAGCTTATCTCCACTCCTAGCTTGTTACTACCAAAAGGATTAGAAGGAATTGTGGTGTATTGTGATTCCTCAAAAATTGGTTTGGGTTGTGTATTGATACAAAATAGTAAGGTGATAGTCAATGCTTCTAGATAACTTAAGGATCATAAAAAGAATTATCCTACACATGATCTTAAATTGGCCGTTGTGGTATTTACTTTGAAACTTTGGTGTCATTATTTGAATGAAGTGTATGTTGATGTGTGTATCAATCATAAGAGTGTCCAATATGTGTTCACCTAAAAAGATCTCAACTTCAGACAACGAAGGTCGTTTGAGTTTCTTGAAGATTATTATATGAATGTGCATTATCACCCTGGTAAGGCTAATGTTGTGGTTGATGCTTTGAGCAGGATGTCTATGGGTAGCTTAGATCATCTTGATGATGGTGTAAAGAGGTTCATAGAGAGGTCTATTGTGTCACGACCCAAGCCTAGGGCCTAAACATGACACGATGAAAGGGGAACCCAAAGGAACTGCAAACAAACCTCTTAACTTATCATTATACATCATTGGTCGCGAAAGCACATAATTGACATAAAGCATAAGAATAGGGGCAAAGGGACTAAGGGAAAAGTTAGCATAAACATCATTATCAAGAAACAAGAGTCATAGCTCATATCATAGATACTTATCATGTCCATCAAACACCTCTAATACATAAACAAGAGTGGGGACAAGACAAAGCTACCAGGCTCACCCTCATAGTCAAAACAGAACAAAGAAAAGTATCTCAATACATAATAAGAGCAATATAGACTAAGGTCACTGAAGTGGAGGACTCACTAACAAGCTTGAGTAGTACCGGACTAGCAACTTGGAGGAGGAGAATGATCAACTTAGGCATCGGTTCCTATATGGTGATATCATGCAGGCAAGAGTATACATTAGTACATTTGAATATACTAAGTGTGTAGGATGCAACGCAACCAGAGATAGGCATCATAATCAAATGGTTAACAATAGGCAATACCATAATATAACAATATGGCATGTATGATCAATGCTTAAGTAAACCATGCACATATAGGTTATCATATGTGTAGATGAGATCAAGCTAGCTTTCTAAAGTACAAACACCTTGGTAGGTTGGAGATCATGTCACCCCATCACTTAGGTGGTGAGGTACAAACCCCTCACTAGGTTGATGAGTATGAACCCCCATCATGGTTGATGATGATGCCACCCCATCACCCTGGTGGTGAAGTACAAACCCCTCACTAGGTTGATGAGTACTAACCCCTATCTAGGTTACCTGGGCTCTTGGTCCCCCCAGATTTGGCATGGTCTAATGCAATACTTTATATATAATTCATCATATATATATAATCTCATTTCATTATCATAACATCATTCATATCGTATCTAATGGTTTTGACCTTTAATTAATCAAGAAACCACATCCGAACATTTTATGAAACACTTAGAGGGTGTGTAATGGCAGTATATATCTATAAAATATAAAGATGAATTCGTGCAATAAAATTAATTGTAAAACTATAAATCAACACCTTGCAATACCCTTAAGCAATAAACCTAAATAACCCTTATCAAATCTTATATTAGATCAAAGAATTATAGCTCAAAATAGTAAAACAGTCACAACTTTCCATAGCTTTATCATTGTTCATAGACATGTTTATACTAGTTAACCAATTTGTAAAATCAACTTTAAATCATGCAAATTGAGTAAATAGGAGATTAGGACACCATGACTAGAAGAATCCGGTGTCCAAAACCTACATACCTTAGCTTTAAGGAAGCCTTAGCTTTTAGGAAGCTCTTGATGAAGTTTGAAAATGGAGGCTTGAAGCTTAAAGGAAATCCTTAATTCTGGATGAGAGTTTTGAGACTTGACTTTTGGGAATGAAAAATATGGATAAGGGTTTGAGAGGACATTTGAGAAATGTTTAGGATGATATAAAGGTGAAATATGGCTAAGTATAGGTAAAAAATGTTTGGGAACACTTAGGCTATAGACACAAAAGCCTTGGACCGAGATAACAATCACTGGCAACAAAATACACAGGTCCGTATTTAGTCTGTGACATGGACCTATCACAAAGGCAGAATTAATACATGTCCGCAATAGTTGCGCTTCGCGGCACTATCGCGAATTGATCGTAGATAAGAAAAATTATGAAAAATGAAATTATTGATCATTTGCTCTTAAATCGTGGTTAGACCCTTTTACCCTTAATTTTGACCCCCTGAACAAGAATATGAAGTTGGACTTCCGATATCTTGCACAAATTTTGAGATGTATGGAATTTATAATTTTGAGCATTCCTAGGTACATTTCTGAAAATGTTCTGGGTTGTTTCAATATCTTCCCCTTGGGAACACTCATACTCGAATGTAAAAGAGACGTACAAGACAAGAGTAATCATGAACAAATTAGCCCCAAAAGGAATACAACATTACATTTAAAACACCATTTTTAAAATCTCATCACAAGTGTAAAATCATCATTAATTTGCCAACCTGAACATGAATGCATATGAATGAAGAGTTGAAATATAAGACTTGAAATCATATAGGGGCTTAGAGTTAGTACCTTACACTTGTTCGGAGTGGATGAGATAAGGATACCTCTTTTGCATGTCTGTTTTGGCCTCCCAAGTAGCACTTTAGATTTATTGGTTCCTCCAAAGAAACTTAATGGATGCCACCTCCTTGTCCCTCAATATCTTTACATGCCTATACAAAATCTCAAAAGGAGTCTCCTTATAAGTCAAGTTATCCTCAACAACACCCACAACATCAAGAGGCACAATAGCATTAGGATCTCCTACAAATTTTCTCAATATAAAGACGTGGAACACCGGATGAATCAAATTCCTCTTATTAGGCAACTTCAACTCATAAGGTACCTTGCCAACCCTCTTTATTACATTATAAGGACTAACATATCTTGGACTCAGCTTTCGTTTTTTACCAAAATGGACCACGCCTGTCATTGG
>JAOTQJ010061728.1:0-13736 GCA_025642045.1 Solanum sejunctum | reverse complement strand
ATAACATATACATCCTTCAAATATAAACACATAAGCATGATCGTCCATTTGGGCCAGGGGCCACTTTGGACTCAAGGTGGTCTTTAGTGGACCCAACACGCCTTACGTGTTGGGTCATCCTAGGCCAATGCTTAGATCGTAGGGATTTGGATTTGCTCTATCCTAGGTGTCTAAGAGTGGGTTTGAATTAGACCGGGTACCCAAGCGGACAACCTGAGTTGGAAAGTCATGACAATCATTGGACGCATCACGAACTAATAAATTGTCACTTATTCCGAAAAGGGTTAAGTATTTTGAGATCCGGCTGTGGGCTCGCAAATTCCTTCCAAATACGCAAGATAAATAAGAAGTGCCATGAAATGCAAATGACGGTTTAATATTGAATTTAAGCAGATAAAGCAAATAAGAAAATATAACAAGTCAAATAGTTAGTCAAACACATAATCGAATGGTTAAAACCTAATTAAAATTCCCAGCGGAGTAGCCATTTCTGTTATACTGAAAAATGACTTATTGAAAAGAAAATAATTCGAAAGTCGAAAATTGATTCAAACTCAATTAATTTGAGAAAACCAATTCTCAAAATTCGAAAGAAAAATAGAGTCGCCACCTAATTTTGCGGATAATTAGGAAACCAAAAAAAATTTAAAAATATCTAACAGAAAAATCCTTTTAAATCCAAAGAACGGGTTCGGGTTCACATTTTCACTTCGAGAAGGTTTTACGCACTCGAAATGGCTGCTAAATGCGGTTATCCGGCGATTAAGTAATTTGACTGACTTTTGACTTGACAAAAAGATTGACTGATTTTGAAAGATTTTTGACTCAACTTGAAAGATATGATTAGAATCAACTATACTAAAAAAAACATTTGACTAAACTTGAAAAGGGTTTGACCAGAACTTGGAAAAAATTAGACTGTAGACTCGACTAAGTTGAAAAACGATTGACTAAACTTAAAAATTAAATAGGTTTGAAAACTTGAACTAACATGACAAAATCACATTTTTTATTTTATTTTTATTTCATTTTTATTTTTATTTTTTAATGCAAATATTTTCTCCAAAATAAGTTGAGACTAAACAAAATAACATAAATGGTTTGACACGCTGGGAATCTAATTAGATTGAAACTATTAATAAACAAAGCGTCAACATTCAAAACAAAATGGCAAATGTCTGCAAATAATAAAATAAAAGGAAGAATTTAAAGAAAAGGACTGGGCTTAGCAAACTCAAATGATGACTCATTTTAATTCCTCATGTTTGGGCCAACTTGACTTTTTTCCCTTGAAAATGAGGCTGACTTGAGGAAGAGGAAGTTTGGGCCTCTATTGCCCATGACAAATGTAAGAATAAGGAGTCCAAAATGGTCTCGAAGCATCGTCCATGCAAATAAATGATAATAAAGATTAGTACAGGATTCAAAAAATGCATCTAGGTACAAGCATAGAAAATAGACTTTGAGAATAACTAAAGAATATGTGAAAATCTGTGAATTTGGGAACAAACATCAAGCCAAGATATCCTTAAGTGTCAATTTTGAACAATGAACAACGATTTAATGACAATCAACAGCGAACAGTTAACAAAAAAACACAGCATCTATGCGTAACAACGAAGTATCTCCGATCAAAACAATCTCAAGATTTTCTCTTATTCAAACACAATATATGACAACTTCTACATAGCTACGACATTCACATTCAATAATAATACATAAAGTTCGAATGAAAAGTAGGATTATATATTACCTTTTGTGGCAGCGACTGGGACGACGAGCTTAACAATGAACTTCGACACCACCGAGATAGGATCTGTAACAAACTGACTTGAGCTTTCAGATTTTTAATAATAAAAATTGACCTGAAATCAATTGAGTATTGGTAGGGTTCTTGATCCTTGATGGCCGCCGCTGTACTCAAGTTTTTTTTGATCTCGTCCCGCCGCTTAGGGTTTCTTTTGAGTTCGCGCCCCCTCAAATGGTGAAGAACAAGATGAATTTATACTAGAAAATTAGGGTTTTGGCATCTTTCAGGCATGCGTGAGAGACAAGGGGATAAGAACATTGGGGTGTTGGCGCATGCGTGGGAGAAAGACTTTGGGAAAGGGGATTTGGTGGGGTGTCTTCGGCACATGATTTTTCTGGTCGCTTGGTTTTTGGTGTGGGAAAACAAAGAAGGAGGTTGAGAAGGGTTGAGGAAGAAGGGGAATGGGAATGGGAGAGAGGCGGCAAGGGTTTTTGGGTTTTGCTGGTTGAACGAAATGGAAAAGGGGAAAATGGGGAAAGGGTCTGGGAATATGGAGAAGAAGAGGAAATTAGGGGCGCGTGGTCCTCACGTGCCCATTTTAAAAATATTTAATTTTTTAAAAATAATTATTTAAAAATTGTTAAAATAAAATAAAGACTCAACGATTAATTTTACATCGTGGAAGGTAAAAGTTGAGTGTCAATACCTACATTATCAGATTTGTCGACATTATATCAATTTGATGATGACTTTATGGGGTATGCATCTGGTGCTTTTTCTTATTCAGGTGGTAGAAAATGGGATGAAATGAAGCGAATATTCGCTATTTTGAATTTGGATCAAAAACATTATGTCACTCTTGTCTTTCTTATCTATGAACGAAAGATAGAAGTATATGATTATAACATATCAATTTTTAATGATGACGAGTTTGCAAATTTTATACTTCCTATCACTGTGATGTTTCTAAAATTCATCCAACAAAGTAAAAAATTTTCTGATGTACCAATACAAGAATTTTAAAATTATGAATGTGTTTTTGACCTTCCAAAGAATGCTAATGGGATAGCTTATGGAGGATATTCTTTAATGTTTATCGAGCATTTGATCACCAACAACACTTTATGGGATGACTTGAATGATAATCACTCATAGCATGAGAGTTCAACGAGAAAATTTATGGTGGCTATTTTTACAAAAAAAATAGAACCATAAATTATAAAATTATATTTTATTGTAGGTGTTGAAAAATGTATCTTGATTGTTGAATTTCTGAGAAAATGACTATTTCTGAACTTTTCTAAATGTTTGATATCCATGTGTGGAAGTTCTTATAGAAACAAGACTTGTTTAAACAATTATTTCTTGATGAAAGATTATTGATGTCTTATTGAGGTTATTGCATGTGTAAATAACATGAAGTTGTTTAAATAACTATCAGTTTCTTATGATAAATAATTATGAGTTGATGTAAACAATATGAAATTGTTTAAACAACTATCAGTTGTTTATGATGAACAACTATGAGTTGATTTTATAGATGATTGAGTTGTTTATGATCTTATTTTTGTTTATCGACTCCTTCTGTCACTATTGTCAATACATTTTCAAATGTGTTGAACAAATTAATGTCCAATTGAGATTCTCGTATAAACAATTCTCAGTTGTTTAAATAACTTATGGTTGTTTATGCTAAACAATCATATTTTGCTCTAAACAATCACTAGTTGTTTATCTATTTTATACGCGATATGACTGTTGTTTCAAATAAAAATTACAATCAGTATTGGTATGAGTAATAAGATATAAAGTCATGAACTTTTCATGAGATGTGAAATTATTATCGAGCGAATGAGTTAATGTTATATGTGAATAAGTTGTTCATTAATCGAATTAAAGAATTTCCAATTAATTTCAATCAAATCAATATATTGAAATTAATCACCCTTTGAAAGAGTCTTTTGTCACTATTTGTCAATAAATTTTCAAATGTATTTAGCAAATTAATGTCTAATTGAGGTTCTAATATAAATAATACTCAGTTGTTTAAACAACTTACGATTGTTTATTCTAAACAATCATATTTTGCTCTAAACAACCACTAGCTGTTTATTTATTTTATACGCGATATGACTGTTGTTTCAAATAAAAATTACAATCAGTATTGGTATGAGTAATAATATATAAAATCATTAATTTTCACGAGATGTGAAATTATTATCGAGCCAACTTGCCCCCAATAATTTATTTTTGTATATGATTAAATTATTTATTAGTAGAACCAAAGTATTTGTTATTAATTGTTATCACATTATTACTTTCAAATTAATTGTCCATTGAAATACTCTTTTTGTCAATATGTATCAGTACATTTTCACATGTGATCAATAAATCAGTGTCTAATTGAGGATCACATATAAACAATTACTAATTATTTAAACAATTGACTGTTGCTTATACTAAACAATCATATGTAAACAATTTGTATTTAGGTAAGCAATCACCAATTGCTTACCTACAAGAGAATAATCATATTCACATGCAAACATCAATAGTCAAAATAATTTAGATATTGATTCAGTCACAAATATGACATATTAATCTAGCTACAACTAAAATTCGAGAAGCTACATTTGTGCTTGTTCCTTCATTTTGTCTCACAAGATAAGGACATGTAGTTCTTTTGTGGCCGAACTTTTTGCATATTGAGCATTTATTTTTCCTCTTTTTTGAACTCCGTTCCAAGATTGAAGGCGCCCTTTTTATCTTCTTTCTTCCTGGTTTGATCACCACATATGGACAAGGTATTTTACTAGCTAAAAGCTCTGGAGGAAGCTCCCAAAATTCTTCAGATGACACTGGATGAATTGACTTTTAATATACTTATTTATATGTCCTTGCTGCATAATATGGAGAAACAAAGTCATATATTCTTATTCCATAATCATCCCAAATTGAATTCTTATTGCTGCAATAGCATGTGGACAAGGTATTTTCTCCAAGTCAAACTCTTTACACGAACATGTTCTACTGCCTAGATCTACCATTGCCACTGCACCATGATCAACAATACTGAAAGTGTAAACATTTGTTTGATGGGTAAAAAGCATATTGCCGATCATCATATTTTTTATTATTTTTTTTAGCTGAAGGAACACAAATGGTTATTGAGTTGTCCATCTTCACACGCCTCTCATGAAATTTTTGAGCAAATCTTTTATTTATGGAATTAAATAGAGAAGTAATAGGAAGCTCTTTTTCCTCCAAAAATATTGAGTTAACCGACTCTGCAATATTAGTGGTTATCACATATTATCTTAAACATGAAATAATATATATATATATATATAAGAACTATAATTATAAACAAATAGAGAGTGTTTAAACAAGTTTTTGTTATTTAGTCTAAACAAATAGTATTTGTTTGAACAATTACAAGATGTTTGTGTGTACCTGTTGCCAGAAAAATATGCTCTACTTCATTTGTCAAAATCAACATCCTCAAGATATTCAACAACACCTATATTTAAATCCTTGATTTGTTGAAAATAATCATTAAACTTATCCATTCGATGTGATTTTGTTGCATCATAAAAATGACGAATCAAATCTCCACAGTGAAAATTTTTACAAATGCTTTCACCAAGGTGTCTCATGCAAACTCCATAATGAGCTTCAGTATAAATGTTTGAAATAACTTTTTCTGTAGACGGATGTCGATCTGAAATAATGCACAACTCATCAGTGTTGGGAACAATGTCAAGCAATTGTTTAAAAAAGTATTGATAAGAGGCATCATATTCTGAATTGACTATTAAAAATGCCATAGGGAAGATGTGACTTTATGTATCCTGTACCACAGCGGACAACAACACTCCACCATACTTTTCAGTTAAATGTGTTCCATCAACAACTAAAATTTTTCTTGTGTAAACAAATTTATCAATTCAAGCTTCATAAGTCATCAAAAAAATATAGGAACCCTCCAGAATCATCAACCTTCAAATCTGTTTTGCTTCCTTCATTTACTACATGAATCATATAATGATATTTATTTATAACTTCATATCCATGTTTTGGAGTTCCATTATCAAGGACTTTGCAATTTGATACCCATCAAGCACTTTCAGTAGCTGATTTAACATTCTAATTCTACACGAATTTTTTCTTGATACCTTTTATAGATAGGTCTTTTCTTTCAACAAATGCATTTTCAATGTATTTAGCAATGACATTAGCTGATGCATGTCTATGATGACTTGTCAAATGTTGTATTCCACATATGTGCATATTGTTATACTTAGTTATACAAAATCTATCGATACCCTTAAACTTCATAGCTCGTAGTTGCCATTTGCAATTCTTATCTGCATATTTGACATTGTAGAATTTTTTTGTATTTTTGACATACTCAAAATAAAAATTATTCTTTACCATAATAAATTTCAATGGAACTATCAATTTATGTTTCTTTCTGAAAGTTAAACCCTTAAAGAATCCCGTCCCGTCTTCATAACTGTGATAGCTTTGTGTTGACCCTTCATCCTGTTGAGAGGATGTTGCACTATTATTTTTTGCCCCTTCAATTCCTATGGTATTATAATTAAATTCAGGTAACTGTATATTTGTGGCATCCTTAACTGCTTCTTCTACTTCTGCTACATCTATGATATTGTGATCAAATTAGGGTACATTTGAAGTAGCTTCTCGTGCTGGTTTATAAATAAATTCAGAAAACTTAACAACTTCTTCTCTCTCAACTGTATTGTTGGCAACTTCTGAAAATACTCTAGTCATTTCATCAGATTCAGAAAGTTCTAAAGGCTCAATTTCAATCACATGTACCCTAAGAATAGGCAGAAAATCATCTTTATCAAAATCAGATAAATAAATATACAAATCATCATCATCCTTTATTTCAGAATAAGGAGATTTTTGAGATGCAACAATGTTGAGCATATAAGTAACTGAAAGGTTCTTTGGCTTACAATTTCACTTACACCTAGCAATGATGATATTAACAAACTCATCATATGTAATATCTTTCCTCACTTGTATCGGTATTGTATGATCACCTTTCGACTTCCAACTATAACTTTTATTAGTCTCTATCCATTCACCATGTAAATCAACCCCTAATAGTATTTGATCCTCCATTAGTTATCACTATACCTGCAAGTATTACAAAAATACATATACTGAAAATATTAACAATATTATAATTAGTATATATAATTTTTTTTATATAAACAACCAGTGAATGTTTAAATAAAATATGATTGTTTACATAAAATATATTAGTACATTGCAAATTGTAATATAAACATTATGTGATTGTTTAAAGAAAGTATGATTGTTTACATGGAATATGTTTGTATGGTGTAAATGCTTAAAATACATATGTGAATATATGCAAACACCATACAGTTGTTTAAATAAAACACCATTATTTAAACACCAAAAATTCTTAATATACGTATGTGAATATATGTAAACACCATATATTTATTTAAACAACACACTATTATTTAAACACCAAATTCTTAATATACATATGCGAATATATGTAAACACCATACAATTGTTTAAACAACTATTGTTGTTTAAATACCAAATCCTTAATATATATATGTGAATATATGTAAACACCATACAGTTGTTTAAACAACAGTATGTTGTTTAAACACCAAATCCTTAATATACATATGTCAATATATATAAACGTCATACAATTGTTTAAACAACATGTAAATGTTTAGTGTTTGTATAAACGTTTCACGCTTACTAAAAATAACTACAGGTTGTTTATTAACAAAAATTATACGTTATTTAACAAAAAATTTAGAAGAATCAGTTGTTTACATGAAAGTTTTTCAGAATATTACCTAAGGTCATAGAAATATACTTTCCTATTTATTCTTCTTAAGATAATGCTCAAATAAAGAATAAATACGTATTAAAAAAATAATTCTACAATAAAGAAAAAAATACCATGAATAAACCTTAGTTTGAGAAGATCAAGTTATTTGAAAGAATATAATGTGTTAAGATTATTTCTTTTTTAAAAAAAGAAAGCGAGAAGAAGAGGAAGAAGAAGATACCTGGTGAGATGATCAGTTGCATTTTCCGCTTTTCCTTTGTTATATATTAGGTCTTTGTGTAAATACCCAAACTTTAGGGTATATAAAAATTTAATTGTTAAATAAATATAATCCCCATTAAAAAAAGTCTCTTTTACTATATTCTTTTGACTTGTGTCCCCCTTTTTTTTTTTTTTAATTTTAACTCTCAAAAGTCTTTTTTATTCACTTCCCCAAAATACTTATATACAAAAATAGACTTTTTAATTAATATTAAAAATTCAAAGATGCCACGTAAATTTAAAAAAGGGAGAATACTAGGTAAGTATATCAAAAATAAGTTACTCGTGTATAAAATGAATATGATGCTTGGTTGATAATTTAAAAACACGCATAACTAATATATACAAATAATGAGAAAATTTGTGTATTACTTCATGCAGAATAAAAAATGGAATAACCCCTCGTCAGATTTTATGTGACAACTTCTGACTTGACACAGTGTTCAACAAAAAAAGTAAGACTTGAAACTTGTAGTCTAAAATAATTTCTAGATATTTGTGTGATTTAGAATCATTTCATCATTAAGAATAAAAGAAGAGTTTTAAAGTTAAATTCTTTTCAATTAGGATAAAGTAACTTCTTTTAGATGGACTAAAAAGAAAAAAGTGTCATATAAAATGGAACAGAGATATGAATAATCCATCTCTCCTGTAATGACCTTGTAGGTCATTTTTAGCCTATATGTGAAAATTACTGCTTTGCCTTTTTGTAAGTTGCTTTGGACCTATTTTGAACTATTCGTATTATTGGAACTGAAATCCTAAGTTTTAAAATTGGAAAATATGAGTTTTAGCATTTTTGGAAGCTTAAGTTATTGAAAAAGTGAGTTTTTGTACCATTCTGAGCTTTCAGGTGTCGGATCAGAAGTCGATGAATTCCATTAGTTCTGGAATGTCGAATCTGGTCTAGGAGAAATTACAAAACTGAATTCGAAGTTAAAATGAAGTTTTTTGACCCAAAATTGTGTTTTTAGTTATTTTCGAAGCCAAAGTTTGACTTTGATCAACACTTAGTGTTCGAAAGCTCACATCAAAATTTTGACAGTTCCAGCATTTTCGGAGGGTGAAACTAACGCTAAAAATGGTCTCGTCATAATTTTTGGAGTTTTCGAGGGTAGTTTTGGTATTTTGAATTTTAAAGTAGTTTATTTGAGTTGCATTGGTAATTGTGTGAAGGAGGCCTCAAAATCAAATTCTGATTATTCTTTTGAGTATGGATCGCAATTTCTGGTATGGATACATATCTGGTTTGTAAAATTTGTATTCCGAATAAATCCCAAGGGTCCATTCCGAGTTTTGGACTTAGCTATGTTTTGCTGGTTTGAGGACATTTGGTGCAACTCACTTTTTTTCTCTGTGTTCGCTGAGGTCTGAATGGCATAAAGTTGCACATTTGCGAGGATTTGATCTGCGTTCACAAAGGCTAATTCGCTTCTAATCCACATCGCGAATGAGTTTCATGTTCGCAGAGAAGTCAAGCTTGGTTGACTTTTGCGTTCGCCGAGTTATTTTACGCCTAAACAGTGTTTAATTCGAGAAACACCATATTTAACCATTTTCATCACTTTCAAGCTTTGGAAGGCGATTTTTTGCAAAACTTTTTATGGAATTCTTTTGGGTAAGTGTTCTATTATCATTTTGATTAATTTTCATGACTTTTATCTTGATTTTGACTTGAATTTCATGATTTTGGATATTTAAAATTGAGATTTAAGTCTATGATTTGAAAACTTTAATTGATGATTTCTCCTTCGATTTGAACTTGATTTTAGTAGGATTTTCACCTACGAACTCCTTTTCTCGCATAGATTCATAATTTCAAGTCAATATTCCAGATTCAAAAATTTTAAATTTTAGCTTTTATTTTGACCATTTTGCCCCTAAGCTTAATTCTTGCCAATATGAGTATAAAAATTCATATCTTGATGTGTAGCTAGTATCTATTTCTTATAGTGGTTGGCTGATTCAGTGAACGATTGGATGTTTGAGTTGACTGAAAGCTTGTTTGAGTGCGATTTTGACATAGAGGTAGGTTCGGTTAATCTTTTTGGGATTGAATTTGAATTATTGGATGTGTTCACATGATAATTGTAAAATTTATATTGATTCATGAGTAACTAGACTAATATGATAGATTTTTTTTTATAGAAATGTGATACCGGTTATGTCAAAATTTGAGTAAATTGTGATTCCATTGATAAATTGAGATGAAATATTGAGAATTGAGATATTTTGGATATTATTGTGATATTTTAAGACTTGTGATACAATTTTGAGAGTTTTGAGGAAAATTGATGGTAACTGTGATATATTCGAAAGTTATGAGCATATTTTGGGACTAGTGGAGTCCGATTTCATTGATTTCTTGATTTTTGATGAGAGAGTGGTGAGATGAGACTTATCAATGACATTGTGGTACTAGTTGATGCACCTGGCGTAGCCTTTTGATGTTATGACTATTGTATATATCCATTATCATCTATGTTGCAATTCGTGAGAAACTAGAGGTGGCCCCGGTGGGCGATAAGATAAGGGAAGCGAGGCTGCGTTGGTTCAGACATGTGCAGAGAAGGAGTATTGATGCTCCTGTTCGGAGGTGCGATAGGTTGGTTGTGGGAGCTACTCGGAGGGGTAGAGGTAGACCGAAGAAGTACTGGGAGGAGTTGATCAGACAGGACATGGTGAAACTCAACCTCACTACGGACATGACCTTAGATAGAAAGAAGTGGAAGTCACTAATCATAGTAGCAGGCTAAGTTCCTCTTCTTCTTTGTCTCCTTCTTCGTCCTCTTCTTCTTCTTCTTCTTCTTCTTCTTATTATTATTATTATTATTATTATTATTATTAATAGTATTATTTTCATTATTATTTTTTCTTTTTTTTCATTATCTGGCGCATATGTGTTAGTTTTTTTTCCATATTTACATTCTGTCATGTGATACTCTTTATTAGTCGCACCTTTTGTTCCCTTTCCTTCCCTTACATTTCATTTTGTCATATCTAGTTCTTTCTGCTTATGGGTTTTGAGCTGAGGGTTTTAGGAAACAACCTCTCTACTTCTATGAGGTAGCCGTAAGGACTGCGTACAATCTACCCTCCCCAGACCCCACTTGTGGAATTTCACTGGGTATGTTGCTGTTGTTGTTGAATTGTTGTATTGTCATGCACACATTTATGTTGTATTTGTACCACTTAAAATATTGTGATACTTGAGACATTTCAGAATAAGGCGTGCGACTCCTTGAGATACTTCAGTATGAGGCCTGCAACGCCTTAAGATACTTTAGTTTTTGACCTGCAATTCTCTGAGATATTTGAGTGCATGACCTCCAACGCCCTCAGATTCTATCTAATAGCTTTTGCTCGATAGATGTGTATATCGACCTAGCGACGGTTGTGATTACATCTCATAAATGGCCTGCGACATCAAACCATATAGTTGTTAATGTGTCCATAATCAATTCATTTTTTAATTGAAAAAATTCACTTTTTAAATGAAGAAATTGTAATTTAATGTCATATAGTTGAATAAATGGGAATGTGAGGATAAAAGGCACGTACAATCTTTGTAGCAATGGCTCTTCTCCAGATTTTGGTTGTTAATGGCTCTACTCTATATTTCGGTTGTTTGTATAAGGCATAATATGGAATGATTTGAGATTTCTTTAATTAGTATGTTTGTATACTTTGGGATTAGCTGTTGTCAATGATTATAGTTTGAACTTTGTTGTCAAATTTGTCAGATTGATTTGATTAACTGAATCACTTATTAGTGATTTCTTCTGGTGATTTCCTCTGTATAGTTCATAGCAATCTAATTATCCTTTTCAACAATTGTGAGCAAAATCTAACTTCACTTATTTAATCTTTCTAATTTAAACTATTTACATTTGCTTAAATATTATCAATCAAACACTTCACATATTTATTGTTATCTTGTTAAATAAATAACTATTTATATTGTGATTATTTTTAGTTTTTTGTCAAAAATATGGAGGAGTGTAAAGCGAGAGCATACGGAGATCACCTGAAACTTCTCATGGCTTATTTACACTTGAGATGGTACAAATTTTTTAATATGCAATACCTATGATTAATCAACTAGCTTTGATAGGACTAATGTAAACCAAAAAAAAAAAAAAAAGAAGATGAAGATTCTATATATCTTAAATATGTATAGTACACCTTATATGTAATAGATTAAGCTTAATACATTAACTTTTAAAATATATTGTCATAGAGTATGTACAAGTTTTAATTTCAGTGATACTATTTTCAATGCACTTTTTTGAGTTTTCACTTCCATTGTTCAATTGTGATTGAAGTCCGAAGGTATTGGAGGTTAAAAAGAAGATACGCCGCTAATTTGAAGTATTGCAGTCAAATGTTTTCATAATTACTCTCTGTTCATTTTTATCTTAAATACTTAATATAAAAATATTAAATCTTTACGTTATTAGCATAGGCTAACATTTCGCATTAATTATGTCAAAAATATTAAATCTTAACATTATAGGCTAATATATTAATTATGTCCACAGGTTGATTGATGAAGAAAAACCAGAGATGCTCTTTCAATTTCTGACCATTTCGTGCAAAATGGAGACTCTGATCAGTTGCTAAAGTAAACTATTTGAATGCAAAGAAGAAACTATATTTGAACAGTCCTAGAGTTATTCAGGCGGCATTATTCTGGCAGTATTGTTTCCATTTGGCAGCTAGACTAGCATTCAAAGTATGATTATTAACTTGCTAGACTTGCGCTCAAAGTATAATGCGTGGCTAGCTGTGTCTTTTAGCTCTACACTTGATTTCGTTGTCATTATAACTCTCTATGTTTTTATGTTTCTAAAAATCTTTTATTTATGATTAAATAACTATTGTTTCATTTGAAAGATTTAACTATTAGCTGTTGCAAAGAGTATATATATATATATGAGAGGTGAAAGCATCATGTCTCAGCACCATAAATATTTTTGAATTTTTAAACAATAAATTATTACTAATATGCAAAACAAGACACATGTTATTATTAGAAATCTTCTTGAATCATCATTTTTAAAGTAATAAATTTAAAATATTAAATATTTGTATTTGAAAAAATAGTGTCACACGGTTTTATCTATGAAGAGGAAAAACCTTTGAATCAAAGCTTCTGATTCTTACAACCGTACTTCCTTTTCCTTTTGTATTTTCTTTTGTAGAGTGTATGATTCATATAGGTGTTGGGAGTATAAATTTATAGACACTTTGGTAGGATCTCACTTTGAGATCAAAGTTAAAATTATCATGGTTTCAAAAGAAATTCTAAATATGTTTTTTTTTTGTGTGTGGCTAATGTAATGAGCACCTATTGCCACACGCTAGGAGAATATTATTACACTTACAATTTGCAAATTATATATAAATTTTAACTAAATGTAGAATTATATATTTTCTAATCTATGAATTTAAAGTTTAATTGATAATACAAATAGCAATTAAATAAACACTGTATATGTTATTAATATTCATTACATTAGAGAAAAAAATGTTAGAATAATGTTTGGCGTCTTTGTTAGAAGTAGTTACCGTATTAGAATAAAATTTTAGAGATGAATCAGATTTTGAAGTGGCGCTTCCTACTCAACCTATTCAAAGAGAGAAAACTTTAAGTATCTTGCGTCCATTATCTAGAGTAATGGCGACATCGATGATGATGTCACACTGTATTGGGGTAACATGGATGAAATAGAGGCTTGCCTCTAGAGTATTGTCACGCCCCACTCTAGGGTCGTGACCAGTGTCCGATAGGGACACCTAGACACACGCTAACCTTAAATTCCCAATGAAACCGACCTGGAA
>JAOTQJ010061717.1:0-13736 GCA_025642045.1 Solanum sejunctum | reverse complement strand
ATTCCCGTCCGATATGCATTATTTTGATGTTTGAAAAAGAATAAATATTTTTATGTTGACATACAAGTTTGACTTCTTTACTTTCTTATTTGGATTGTTATTTTCACTCACATTTCGGGCTTTCTACTTTACATACTTGGTACGTATTTCGTACTGACCCTCTCCTTTTGGGGGCTGCGTTCATGCCCGCAGGTACAGATGAACAGATTAGAGGGCCATCTTCTTAGGACTTTCGCCCACCATTAAAGTGCTCCCTTGCATCAGGAGTAGATCGTTCGGTATAGACTTTACACGTATTTTTGTATTTTACATTTATATATATATATCTTCGAGGGTATGATGGGGTCCTGTCCCGTCTTGTGGCCCGTTTTCTGTACATAGAGGTCTGTGGATACATGTGGGTGTGGTAAACTATGTTGGTATGATCTCATTTGTATGATGTGTTTGTTGGGCGGTTCTGCCGCCGCGGTGACCTTGTCGGCCTGCCTTTGTATATATATATACGTTCATATGGCAATGTCTGGTACTGTTGGGTTCGCTGTTTGCAGGTGGGGTTGGTTAGAAAAACAGAGGAAACTATATCGAAATTTTGTGAAATTCCTTAGTTGTCATGAATGGAAATTTGGTATAGTGTATGTCTGGGTACCCTATCGGCACCAATCACGTCCCCTGGGTTGGGTCGTGACAGGAACCCATGAAAGAAACCCACATACCTTAGCTTTTGAAGAAACCTTGAAGAATATTGGAGATGGAGAGTTGAAGCTTGGTTGAATTCCTTAAGATCTGGAGAGGATTTTGGCACTTGAATTTTGAGAGAAATATAAGACTAAGTGTTTGAATGAGTATGTCTTGGGTGATATGAGGGTGAAATAAGGCTAAATATAGGTATTTTCTCGTATGGGAACATTTAGGCACAAGACATAAAATTCTTGGACCGAACATGAAAAATTGGATAAGAATTACACTGAGGCGCATCGTGCCTATAACGCGCTAACCTCACTGGAATTCATCACTTTGAAATTTAAAATTGTGAATCGTTCGTTCTAAAATTGAGGTTAGCCTCTTTTTCTCCTAAATTTGACTCCTTGGATAAGAATATGAAGTTGAATTTTCCATATCATGCATGGATGTTGAGATTTATGGAAATTACAATTTCGGGTGCTTCCGAGGTACATTTTGGGTACTCTTTTGGGGTCATCACAAGTTCTTAAATTCAGGTATGTAAGGCTAAACTAAAAGTATGGGATTGTTCTCCCATGTGTCCTATGATGATCTTAAATGAAAATTGAAAGTTTCTTGAGTCTACATACTTGTTTTCTTGAAGTACTATCTTCAGTTAATTCTTGACATAAGTTTCTACAATATTAATGAGTTTCATGTATATAATCTTCTTGAAGTTGAGAAATTGTTTGGATATATGTTCATGTCTTCATTCACACTAATAGAAGACTATGGTTGTTTTTATGCTTCATTTTGAAAAGTAAGATTTGATAGTCATACGAAGCATGTTAAATACTAATGATTCTTGTCGCATATTTTATTGAGTTTTCATGAATATGAATTTTGAGCATGAACAGTAATTTGAGGGAGAGTTTTGATGGTATATAGATATTATTTTGAAACATGAGTATTATCTTTTTATTTGGAAACAATTGATATTCTGATGAGTTTAATGGGATTGATCATTGAGTCTAAATAATATTTCGAGAACATAATGATGGCAGTGTAAATATACCTTTCATAATAGTTCATTGACAGATGATGGTGATAGATGACATGAGTTTAAAGAAGATAGATTTGATAAATAATTGTGCATGTTTTAGTCTTGGAAGCACTATTGAATATCGAGTTGGGTGAGGAGTGTCACCCCAAAGCTACGTTTGCTAGTATAGGTTAGTCATGTAGCACATTCTGGCGACCCTTGTCCCAATAGTTAGACAATTCTCATCGGATCTAAGTGAGAGAGAGATAGACAGACTACGTTCTTTATCGTGGCAAGTTTAGGACAGGTGTTGCAACGATGCCTATTCATTGTACCCCATCTAACTTAAAGGTAGTGTGATAGGACAGACGTCGGTTAAGAGAAACTCCCAAGCAACCTTGATAGAGTGTTAGAATTCTAATAGAATTGGTCTTTCTTTCCAAATGTATATTCGTAAAAGCATGATTTACTTTAAACTTGCATATTTTACTGAATTGGGATGAGTTGAGTCTTTTGAGTTGAGTTGAAGTTATTTCCATACTATTCTACCTATTTTGGTTTCATTCAACTATTTACTTACCAATACATTCCATGTACTGATGTACCCTTCTAGGATTGCATCATTTCATGATGTAGATATACGGGATTGAGATCATCAGTAGGCGCATCGTTGAGGATCATTAGATGTTCAGCAGATTGGTGAGCCTCCCTTACTTCGAAGAATTTATATATTATTTTTCATATTACTTTAGAGTTAGTTATTAATTAACTTTTATTCTGATTGAGGTAGCCATGAGTCTATTATTGGCACCACTTGATAGTGATAGAGGCTTCATAGACTAGTGTCGGATTGTTGATCGATAAAACTATGAGCTAGTATCTTGTCTACTAGCCTTTATTATACCTTCTCCAAGTAATCATATCATATGTATATATATATATATATAAGAAGGTTGGGAGCCCGCCTACGTGGCATCCTAACATTTATTCCTTTTTATTTATTTATATTTAATTGTTTTTTTACTCTTTTTTACCATTTTATGTTATTTGCATAAAAAAACTTATAGATGTGTCTCTTAAAATGGCAGTTTTTCAACTTTCCTATTTAATTGTGCCTCTTCCTTTTTTTCTTCTTCCAGTAAAACTCTTCTGCCCCTTTTCCTCATCCCTACACATCTTTCTCTTTTTTCTCTCTTCATTCCACTCGTCAAAATTTTGTTTTTTTCCCTTTCATATTCCAAATTTGGTTATGGAACTAACAAGTTTTACTTGGCTATGTAAAACTTGAGTAGATACTTCAACAAGTTAAACCAGTCACAGTTATTCTTGGAAACAAGTTTTACAAATAAGCTAGAGAAGAGTTCAACGTAAAATTGTTATCACACTCGCCAAGGGTAATTAATATTCTTGCTTTTGCATAAACCATTAGTCACAAATACATCAACGACTATTGGTAAGGTAATTAACAAGTTTGTTAAAGAGATTGACGCATTCAGTGGAGGTTATAACATCATCCTACTACATCATGAAAACTACAATTGCTATCCATGGATCCCACAATGCCCCCTGGATCAATTATAAGCAATAAAATCAGCAAATGTCCATTAAAAGATGTAGCATTATTTGAAAAGTGTTACAACAATGCAATCAAACCTTTCCATCAGGCTAATAACAAACAACAGTCACTATTTCTTTTACATCAGTTCAATCAATTACTCGGCAACCATGCACATTCAGAGGCGTATTTTTCCATCCATGAGTGGAGTTTAATGTAAAACCATTAAAGTTTGTTGATGAAATTGACATGTTCAACGGAGGTTATGACATTATCCTGACAGAGACAAAGTGTCCAACTTAAATGAAAATGACCAAATTGGAGTTATACAGGGATACATATTCTTCAAATAGGTTTTCTTTTAGTAAGTTTACATAAGTTTTTTATGCTATGGTCTACTTTGTGATATTTAATTAATCTCAAATATATCTATATAGTGAATGTTTATTTACCCTTTTCTGCATAGACAATTGTAATGAGATAAGTCATTTGTTCTTTTTTTGTATTTTTTGTCAAACTTTTTGAGTACTATAGATTTGAAAATTACCCGTTGTTTCAATATCTAATTCTTTCATTTTAAAAGATTGTAAGAAATCATTGAGAAAAAAACCTAAAAGGTATATTGATCCCTTTTATTTGTTTTGAGCCTGAATTTTATGACTTACATGAAGAGTTTAGTGTTTTTTTTTTTCAAAAAGGAAGAAAATTTGGACACAACAACGAAGAATATATGGATGCAACTTTGAATGGTGTTATGACTAATGAGTGACTCAAAGATTTTGAACCTTATTAAACATACTAAATATGCTATGATACATAAACTAAAAGAATATTTCTTTAACTCTCTTTATTAGCACTTAGGAGAATGTTGCTTTTCTTCTTAATCTTTTTCTCACTTTTTTTTAGTTCTCTCATCTTCTCCTTAGCATTTACATTGAAGTCCAATGGAATGTTGTATGTTTTTGTCTGACAACTTTTTTTTATTTCACAGAATGTCATATGTTTTTAATCATAAATTTGCCTCTTCTTTTTCACCCACACGATAGGACTTCAAATTTATATGAATTATTGTGCTTAAAACATATTGTCATGAATACAAAACATAGTATTTTAATTATCTCAGTCAAATTTATAATATGTCATACAACATATTATATTAGTTGTTCTCTTTGATGACCGCGCAAAGCGCTGACAATTTTACTAGTTTAATTAATAATTCAGTTAATTGTGTTGGTGATGAAGTGGAAATTTAAAATAGTTGATTCGGGGTAGCAACTAAATAGTGATGATGTTAGAAACAAAAGTGTCATTGGTGCGAGACTTGATATTAAAGAAATTAGCCTTAACAACAACTCAACAAGGGTGTAAATAAAAATAATGAGATTCTTTTTGATTTCTTACTATTGACTGTTCGTCTCAATAAAAGCAAGTTTGAGTAGATAACAGAACATATTTACAAGTCCATGATTTTTCGTGTGTACTGTGTCTAACTTGTCTTCGCTTCCATTATTTCTTGTTCTTTTATTGCTCTCTTATTCATCTCCGCCTTTTTTTAACCCCTCTTTCAAATTTGACATAGAAGCATTGATTGTAACGAGATACTCTTTGAGTTCATTCTGACGCTCTTGCTTTGCAGTAAGCTTATTGACCAAGTTTACCTTCTCTGCAGCCTTTTTGTTATATTCTTTGTGCTACTTCTTTGCCTCCTAAAAATTTGCGTGTAGAGATGGAAGATTTTTTCTGAGTTCCTCCAAATCATGTGCTTTCTCAACCGAGAGATCAGGTGATACAACATATATGGGAAGGACAACCACTAAAGTTTAATAATTTTTTGGAAGTTCTTACAAAAGCATCTTTAGTAGCTCCTGAACTTCCGCCTTAGCTTTATTAAGTACTTCTCCTGAGTATTCAGACAATAAAGGTGCAACATCCTGGCAAAAGATTTAAAACAAAAGGTTATTAATACGATAAAGAAATCTACTATAACAAAGGTTAATAATCAAATACGATATATTTACAATTGAATAAAGTTATAAGAAAATTATGTATAAAATTCAAGCTAGGCAGTAGAAATTGTGTTATCATAAGAATGTGTACTTACAATGACAACTTTAGAGATAGACTTCTCAGGATGATTAACAGATGAGTGACTTGAGCCAGGGACACCAGGATAATGTTTTGCGATATCATCATGAAACAAGAAAGTAATAAGATTAATATTATCCGACAAAAGTTACATTTCTAAGCCAACAATTTGGCTTCAAGGATTTAACTTACCATAAGGAACACTTCACTCTTTGCATTTTTAGAAGACTTTTCATCTTTTTCTTGCCCTTCAAACTGCTGTTGTCATGAAATAGAGTCTTCAAAAAAGAAAAAAAAGGTTTAGCAAGATGGAACAGACTACAAGGGAGATATTTCCATTTTAAAAATCATGTAACAATCAGACTACCACAACCAAAGTAGACAACATGGAACACATTTGGTGTATTAATTAAAGAGACTCAATCCTCAACCCAATCATGCTCTAACCAAAGTCTCAACCACTGACACTAGGCACGACAACACTGACTCGAGACTTAACCCTAGACCAAGATTAAAAACTCCATTATGAATCAGGACCTAACCCTAACGTCGACTTAGGATCACGTTGAGCCAGGTGGAGGTAGAATCTCGAGCCAGGTGGAGGTAGAATCTCGAGCCAGGATGAGTTAGGTAGTGGGATCACAAGTCGAGGTCAAAAGTCAAGAGTTGGGTCTCTAACTTGAGATTACAATCTATGATCAGGGAGTCAGGAGAGATAGTCAGGATTGGAATTCGGTTCTAGGGTTGGGAGTTGGGATGCCCCTAGTTGGGATCATGATTGGGAATCAAGTCTCAACCCGAGGAAGCTTGCGACTATAGTAGCATTCACTTAACTAGATATAAGGGGAATCAGTTAATCAAATAAAAGAAATTTTTATCAACTTTTCTTAAACTAGATGGATTCTTAACCTATCAAGTGAAGAATTAAAATAAAGACAATAAGGAAAACTCAATCAGTGTTATGAGTTTTTTTTTATGAGAAACTAGAGATTATTAAAACAATTCAAGTTGAGATTTTTATACTTAAAATTAAAGACAAAGTTCGTTAGAAATAAATAAATATACGGTATAAAGAAAAAATTTAATAGCTAATTTGGTTGACTACCTGAATTTTCTCCTTGTTGGTAAGAGTTCGATTCCTTCTTTGTGATCTTCTCCTTCATTTTCTTTTTCAAAAATATAAAAAACAAATCATACAAACTTAAAAAAATCAACAACATTTAGAGAGGAAATAGACGGCATTACCCTATTTACTAGTATTATAGTTTCATCCATTTCACTGTATCTTCATCTCCTTTTCTTTTTTGAACCAATTTTAATGAAAATTCCCCTCAAATCTTTATGTTTTTAATCCAAACTTTGTAGAAAATGAATAAGGGAGAAAAGAGAACGTGAAAAGGGTTTATAAAGGGAAAGAATTTATGGGTTTAAAGGCGAGATAATCAAAGCTTAAAGAAGATTATCCATGCTTGTAGGATAAAAAGGGAGAGAAAAAGGAGAGTTGGAGCGACTATAGAAAATAAAAGTGGATAAGGGTTTAGAAAATAATCGTCAGGGTTAAATATTAAGGGGAGGTGTGTGGATAGTCTATTTTAGTATGAATTTAAGACGATTAAATATGTTAGGCTGGTCATTTTGATAGGCCACAATTGGATCAATTTAGAGGTTAAAAATGAGTGTGAATTTTGGATAAAACTGAAATAATTTGACTACTTTTTAGTAGAATTTTTCAAAAAGAGCAAACATTTGAAATATAATGAGCCAAAAATAGTTATAGTTTGCTAAATTTATGATTTATAGTTGCGTGAGGAGGAGAGCGACAAGGGAGACTAAGAGAAGAAATAGAGAGAGAGATGTGAATCTCATTTGTATATCTGCTGGATAACTGTAGATATGTAAAATATGTCTGTTTATCAATGAAAATAATGGTAATAACCAATACAACAATTTATGTAAGGACCCGAATTTTTCATGCTTATGTATGTTGTTTAAGGTCGTCCGTCATGGGCCCCCTACGTCAAGCCAAGTTCAAAGGTATTTCCATTGGCCAAGTTTAACATAAGTACTGATATAAGTGTCAACTTTAAAGGATCATAACTTTTAGCACACTTGGAACTGGGTTGCCCATGATAATTCTAATGAAAGCTCTTTGAGTTAGGTTTGCAATGCACTTGGTTTGACCTCATTCTGATGTTGGATGGAGGTGTTATGATCATTTTCGTGAGACCTTCCTGTGCAGTAATGCCACACAAATAGTTTGATGGGCAGTGTGACCTTGTATGAACTCTTTGGACGAATCGAGCTAGAAAAGGACATTTTTGCCCTTATCTTTGGGAAGCCCTTTGAGTTAGCTTTGCAACGCACTTGATTTCACCTCATTCGGATATCAACTGATGGAGTTATGATCATTTTCGTGAGAGCCTCTTGTGCTGTGGTGTCAAACGGACAGCTTGACGGGCAGTGATGCCTTTGACGAACCATTTTGGTCAGCTAGGATTGGAAAAGGGCCATTTTTGGCACTAAGGAAGGTGACACTGCTAGTGGCATGGGCCGTGTAGCTTGCCACTGACCGTGTGGATGGGCACAAGGCATGTTAAGGTAAGCTTGTTGGACTTGGGGAAAATTTGGTTAAGGGTGGTATCACGGGCACCCTTGACGGGTCTTGTGGGGTTTGACGGATTATGGCACCTGGGCGTGAAGTGGCCTGGCCACATTTTTGTTCCTAAGTGTAGTGTAATAGACCATTAAATTGAAATGCCCCACACTTGCCTATGAATGCCTCCATAATTGTAATTCCCTTATATCTTAAATCTGGGATATTTAAACATCCCTCCACGCAACTCGAAAAGACCCTATGATGCATTTTCTTTTAATATCTCAAAGTTCGTGCAAAATTTTACAAATCTAACTTCATATTCTTATTCAAAGGGCAAAATTTAGTGGGAAAATGAATACCTATAAAGCATACTTTGTTTGTGCCAAGAAAAATATTTTTTGGTAAAATTTTGCAAAACAAGTAGCTGTCCTTGATGGGTTCGCGATGCAGACCTAACGTGTACTGGTTAAAAAATTTCTGAAAAATTATTCTTTTTACTCTAGGGCAATTGGGTAATAACCCTATACCTATATACATGAAAATCCATCATTGTCAATCCATTTTGATCCCTAAAAATCAAAAACCTCTCAAAATCCTCTCTAATATTCATCAAATTCTTCATCCACTCTCAAGTTTTTCAAGAAGTCTTGTTGGAATTCAAGGAAACCAAGTCAATCCTCAAGTCTTTCTCAAGATTTAAGAGTCCCAAAACTCATCTGAATCAAAGGATTTCATTCAAGCTTCAAGTCTCCATTTCAAAATTTTTTCAAGAAACTCTCAAAGGTCAAGGCATGTGGGTTTCTTTTATGCTTTCCTTTCACCAATGATTTCCAAGCCTCATTTTACGTTTTATATCATGATTTAGAGTTGATTTATTCACAGATCTTATTTATTAAGAAATTTAGTGCACACTATGTTGGGAATTTATGAAATTGTGATTGTTTTACTATGTTTCGGGCTATAAATCTAAGATCTACTGTGAGATTTGATGAAGGGTATTGATGTATATTGCTTGAGGGTGCTACCAAGTGTCTATTGATGGTTTTAAATTGGATTTTCTAGCATGATAACATTCTTAAATTGCATGTTTTTACACTAACACTACACACCCGCCAATTATTTGATAAGTTGTCCAATTTATGATTCTTGAGTTGTTGAAGGCCTAAAGCTTGGCATATGAGATATATGACTTTATGATGATGAAATTATGTTTTATATGTTTTAATTTCATTGTAATCTTCTATAGTGTTACATGTTGACCATAACCTTGTTGAGGGGTTGGTACGTTGACAACTTTTGATGTAGGGTATTAAGTTCATTAACCTTGTTGAAGGGTTAGTACCTTAACCACTTTGATGGAGAGTGTTAAGTCCATTAACCTTGTTGAGGGGTTGGTACCTTAACCACATTGATGGAGGGCTTTAAGTCCATTAACCCTGTTGAGGGGTTGGCACCTTGACCACTTTGATATAGGGTGTTAAGTCTATTAACCTTTTTGAGGGTTGGTACTTTGACCACTTTGATGGAGGGTGTTAAGTGTATTAACCTTGTTGATGGGTTGGTACCTCAATCACTACCCAGGTCGGGCTAACCCTTGGATTTCGAGTACTAGTTGCTTGGTCTATGATGATGGTCTTTTCTAATCTATGTAATATTTTCTATATAAGCATGTTTTACTTCAAGCATCCTTCGTACATTGTCATATTGCTACTATGCCATCTATTGATTATTATTATGGATTTGAGTATGTTGCCTATCTCTTGTTGCATTGCATCCTATAAACATAGTACATTCAAATGTACTAGCACATGCTCTATGCCTACACAATGTTACCATTTAGGAATTCGAGCTTTATTTGGCCATCCTCCTCCTCCATATGGCTAGTCGATTATATCTCAAGCTAGTTGGCGAGTCCTCCATTATAGGGACGTTGGTCTATATTTCTTATGCTATGTATCAATACTCTCTTCTTTGTTGCTACTTTGACTATGAGGGTGAGCCCGGTTGCTTGTCTTAGTTTTGTTGGGCAAGTTGTGTATTATGCTTGAGCTTTGACTCATCTATGATATTTAAGTATTACTCTCTCTTTCTCTATCGCTCTCTTAGTCCTAATTCCCCTTGTTTATACTTATCTCTATTTATCATTTTTAATTGCTTTCGCAACTAAGGATGTGTAATGATATGCTATGAGGCTTATTTGGGGTTCCTTCGAGTTCCCTATTCACTAGTCACGTCTAGGCCTTAGGCTTGGGTCGTGACAAAGATGGTATCAGAGCACTAGGTCGTTAGATCCTTGTAGTCTAACACACCAAATTGATAAGAGTCTTATTTAAGGTTGTCTTGTGCACCATAACTATGAAAGAGGCTATGAGACGTTTTGGGAAATGTTTTCCTTCTTTATGTTCTAAGTTGTGCTATAGAGTTATAGTAAGTTTTTCCCCCTAACGATTATTCTTTGATATGCTAGATTATGTCTAACATAAGAGGAAGAAAAGCCCACACCCCAGAGGAGCAACTATCCCTTCTCGCTCCTCAAGCTCCTCAAGATGAGGGACCAGTTCATGAAGAAATCCAGGATGCTCTCACCTTGGTTGGACAAGTTGTGGGTAACCAAACCAACAAAGGGGCCCAAGCCCCCCATGCTCCTACTCTAGCATCTCGAGTGAGAGACTTTATGAGGATGAATCATCGGTATTCTATGGATCAAAGGTTGATGAGGACCCTCAATAGTTCATTGATGAGGTTTACATGGTGTTGGACATCATGGGTGTTAAGTCAGAGGAAAAGGCCGAGTTGGCATCTTACTAACTTAAGGGGGTTGCACAAATATGGTTTAATCAATGGAAGAAAGAGAAGGGGGTTGACAATGTGGTTCTATGGGAGGAGTTCAAGGTAGCTTATATTAAATGGTTCTTCCTACTTGAGCTTAGGGAAGCTAAATTAGTGGAGTTTATGAACTTAAAACAAGGATCTATGAGTGTGAGGGAGTATGCCCTCAAGTTCAATCAACTTTCAAAATATGCTCCCTTATTTGTGGTCGATCCAAGGTCTAGGATGAGTATATTCGTGATAGGAGTATACAACTTGGTGAGTGAGTAGTGCCGGTCCGCTATGTTGATTAGTGACATAAATTTGGCTCACCTGATGAACTATCCGAAACAAATGGAGGAGGAGAAGTTGAGGAAGAAGAGAGGTAAGGAGGCCAAGAGGGCCCGTGGTGAAGGAAAGCTCCAAAGTCTCGAAGGTAGTATAGTGTGGTACTTTATGATAGGTGCCCAAAATGTGGTAGACGCTATGGTGGCCCGTGCTTGAAGAAAACTAATTCTTGTTATGGTTGTAGAGAGGAGGATCACAAGATAATAGATTGTCCTCATAGGCTCAAAAAAGATAGAGGTGGTAATGTTGATCAAGGGGATACTTCAAGACGTAATTGGTTCTACGATCTTCAAAGAAGGCAAGGAGGGGAAGAGTTACTCGATGAAGCTACCAATATGTTAAAGACTTTTCTTGATGTTGTTGTTCATGCTTTTATGGTTTCGGGGGTTATATTTCCTTTCATTATTCATTTTGTTATTAGTAGGGTATGGTTATGTGAGTCTGTTGTTGCTAGAAGGGCTTAGGAGTTGTTCATGTTCTTATTGCATAAGGTCTTATCTTGTTATTTTGGTTGGACTTATTTTGTTGGATTGGAGGTCTTGAGGTGGTTTGGCTACTTGTATAGCATGCTTCCAATGAGCAGGACTCGTAAGGTTGTGATATGATAGTTAAGGATGGTTGATTTGTTTGGTCAACTACAATAGGTTAGTCACTTCTTTAAGCTTGATCCTTGGTTTGAGTTTGTCCCCAAGGGAGAATGAGGGTAGGTGATATTCCTAAGTGTCTTTCCAGGCTTGGGGTAAGCATTTGAGTATTGTTGGAGTTATTTTGTTGACTCATGCACCGACTAGGTTTGTAGATTTCATGAATAGGGCCTTAAAACCCTACCTTAACATATTTATGGTGGCCTTTAGTGGTAGAACATTGATTTATTTAGAGCTTGTGAACCTTTTCGGGGTAGTGTTGCAAGTCTTGAGAGATGAGAGGTTGTTGCTAAATAAGGTAGGTGTGAGTTGTAGCTAACAAGAAGGTGGTTAGAACACCTTAGGTATTATGATATGAGTGTTCATTATTTTTTCGGTAAGGCTAATGTTGTAATCGGTGCTCTAAGTAGACTAGCATGTGTTGATATGTTGGCAAAAAGGTAACTTAAGGGGTCTATCATTTTGCTAGATTGGAGGTTAGGTTGGAGGACTTGAGCATGTTAGTGTAGCATTTTTGATGGTTCCAAATCTTCTTTGGTTGAAGGGGTCTAGATTAAGCAAAGCCTTGATCCCACCTTATTAGAGTTGGAGATGTTGGGTGAAGAGGGTAAGGTGGATGTTGTCTCCCAAGGGTAAGATGGTGATTTATGGTACCAAGTGGGCTATGTGGGCTATGTGTGATTAAGGTCGACAAATGAGTTTAGGGTTGTGACTCCTTATAGAATGTAGAGGGAGGTTGGTAAGGTTGCTTAAAAATTGGAATTTCCTAGTGATATGGTTATGGTTTGTCTGGTTCTTCATGCTTCTAGGATGAAGGGGATGTGTTGGCGACTATAATGCTATAGAACTCTTTGAGATTGTACGTATTGTGGAGGATAACTTGGCTTAGGAGAAGGACTCGGTGGGAATATAAGGTGAATAGGTGGAAAAGATAATTAATAAGGGTGTAGTGTTCATCAAGGCCCTTTGGAATAATCATTAAGTCAGTAGCGTCTCTCGGGAGCTGGAGCAGGCATGGAAGGCAATATTCTTACCTCCTTCATTCTATTCAAGCTTATGATGACACATTAAGTCCTTTTTGATTCCAAGTCTTATGTTTCAGCCCCTATGTAATCGCATGCATTCATGTTTATGTTGACAAGTTCATGATGATTTTGACACTCGTCCTAAGATTTTGAAAATGGTGCTTTAAATATGTTGTTGCAAATATGTTGTTGCAATCTTATTGAGGCTGATTTCTTCATATATACATTTCTTTGGCATTTGGGGATGAATATTTTAAAGGGGGAGATATTGAAATTCGCCACACTTGCCTATGAATGCCCCATAATTGTAATTCCCTTATATCTCAAGTCGAAGATATTTAAACACCCCTCCAAGTTGCTTGGAAAGACCCTATGATGCACTTTCTTTCAATATCTCAACATCTGTGAAGAATTTCACAAATTCAACTTCATATTCTTGTTCATAGGGCAAAATTGGGTAGGATAATGAGTGCCTATAAGGTATACTTTGTCTATGCCAAGAAAAATAATTGGGTGAAACTTTGCAAAAATAGTAGCTGTAACCTATGTGGATCTGATGTGGACTAGTTTAAAAATTTTTCAAAAATTATTCTTCTTACTCTAGGGCAATTGGGTAATAACCCTATACCTATATACACGAAAATCCCTCATTGTGAAGCCATTTTAAGCCCTAAAAAGTAACCAGTAACCTCTCAAAATCCTCTCTAATCTTCATCAATGTCACGACCCAACCCAGGGGCCGCGAATTGTGCCGATAGGGCACCGCGACAACCACTTACACCGAATCTTTACTTACGACAGCTAAGGAATTTCACAAAAATTTTGACAAAGTTTCCTCTGTTTTATTGACTAACCCACCTGCAAACAACGAACCCAACAGTACCAGATATAGTCAGAAGAACAGGTATACAAACACATACGCGGGCCGACAAGGTCACCGCCGCGGCAGAGCCGCCCAACAAACATATCATAC
>JAOTQJ010061699.1:0-13737 GCA_025642045.1 Solanum sejunctum | reverse complement strand
ATCATTTTTAATAATCACACAAACAAATAAACTATAAGCTAATGATGATTCACTAACAAGACAAAACAATAAAATGATAAAATATAGTGAAACATATATACAAATATAAATTAAACTTGTTTCATCTTTTTTTAAATGGGAAAACCTCGAAATCCGATGGATAGATCTTTCATGGCCAAGTTAAGATAATGAACTACGAAACTAAAATGACAGTATGACAAGAACCAAGAACTCGAACAACTTTACACAATAACAAAATTAAAATGAACAATTATAAAGAAACTAACACTAAAAGAAGGCAATAAAAAATTGATAAATCACATAAAGTTCCAAACAATGCCAATAAATACTAAAATAACTATTAATGGAATTAAACTAAGACCACAAGCAGTGATAAAAATAATTAAATAAATAAAGAATTAGTCAAACAATAGATATTATTTTAATAATAATAATAATAATCAAAATGATAATCAATAAAACTTTAACTAAACATGACAGAAAGCTCCGGGAGGAAAATTAATAAATACAATTACTATATGCAACAATTCAACTTAATAGCAATAATAGTAAAAATAATCTAACCACCAAACTAAAACTGTAACAGGAATAATACACAAGGCACAAATAAGAGATAAAGAACACAACACCAACAAATGTTTGTCTTGTAAAAACTCATACACATGTGTAAAGCAAAGAGGGAATAAGATGTCACCAAATAGTATTTTTCGCCTAGATCTGAATGAAACGGAGAAGAATTGGAGCTCATCCGTTGGCTGCTTCTTGTCATTGATGAGACAGCAAAGAGAAGAGGAGAGACAAGGAGGGAAATTTTGAACAATTTTGCTAGCTGTTTTGGGTTCTATTTTGTGTGCATTTTTGGGATAGATTTTCGAGTAATTGGACTATTGTTTTGCAGGTTTTGGGGGGTTGTTTTGTTGCTTTTTGTGGTGGTTTTCAGGCTGGTTTTGATTGTTTTTTGGGTAGTTTTTGCAGATTAATTTTGGGATCATTTGAGGTGAATTTCGGGATGTTTTTGGGTGATTTTTTGATGGTTCATGAGTGATTTTAATAGCTGATTTTGGTGCAGTTTTGTGCTGCATTTTTAGAGTGAAATGGGTGACATTTTTTTGGTCATTTTTGAACTGAAATGGTGACGTTGGGGCTGATTTTGAGGGTCGTTTCTTGATGGTGCAATGGTTTGAATTAGCAAAAATAAGAGTGGAGGAAGTGGTAGATCAGGGTGACGGCTAAGATTTTTTAAGGGGGAAAGGAGATAATATGGCAGTTGTTTTGGGAAGAAGGATGACAGAGAGGGTTCGTTTTCTTTTTCATGTGTGCTGAAGAAGATGGGGACAGAGAGATTTGGGAGTATTTGAGGGGATTTTTGGTGTTGACGAAAATAATAAAATATTAAAAGTTAAAGAATAAAAGAAAGAAAAAAATTAAAGTATAAAGAAAAAGGTAAAGTAGGGACATATGAGATCGAAAATATATTATTTTAAATTTTAAAATATACGATAAATTAAAATACAAATCATGTGAAAGAAAATTTATAGAATATCAAAAATAAAATAATAGCAAAAAATGTTAGAAATACACAAATATTTGAATGAAATTGAATATAAATAAAATATCTATTTTACTCTAAAATGAACTATAAATCAGATAAAATTGGGTGTCAACAATCATAATCGACATCTCAAATCCATGTGACCTATTACATGAATTTGTCCAATGTTGACCTTCTATCGGGTGAGAGAAAATTACTTCCCAAAGGAAATATGCACCACACCTTATGACCCAGTCATTTCGTATGTGGTGGCCACCTTCCTCACGACCCGGTCATTCGTATCATATCATAAATGAATAGTCACCTCCTACGACTCGATCATTTCATTGATAACTACCATTTTTATGCAGGCACATAGTTCAAGAAAAAGGAGAGAACCTTTGGGGATTGCTCTAACGCACCCAATCTATCGATGCCAAGTCCTCATCCCACAAAAATACTTGTACATATTCTATATTATATAAGATAAGAATAAAGTACCAGATAACTCTAACGCACCTAATTCGTCGATATCAAATCATCATCCCACAAAAATACTTATACATATTCTATAATATATAAGACAACAATAAAGTACCAACAGCATAAACAAACTGTACCTCCTATAAAATAGTGTACGGTAAAAATTTAGACTTTTTGGCTCTATTTGATTGGCTATTGGACACGGCCTTCTCCTTCCTTCAGGTGTCATATAGTCTCTCATTCCACCTTTTTCAATTTGACTGCTTTGAGTGTTTCCCCATGTTCTGAAAAGTTTCTAGTAGTAGTAGTAACTCATGTATCTGCTTTTGCTTCGTCGTTTAATTGGTCGAATTTATTATTATTTTGTTCATGTATGTTTTCGAATTTGAGCGAACTGAATTTGGGGATTTTGGGTTCGCCTTTTGGGCCTAAAGCCATTGCTTTGGTGGCTTTAGGGTTGAATGTGTGGTGAAGGTGCTGGTGGCTGACATTCTTCTAGAAATTGAGAACTGACGTTGAAGAAGGGTAGGGCTTTGCAGGGGAAGTATGGCTCAGCAGCAATCGAACCTAATCGCCTGCTTACTTTATTAGACAGTATCCTTTGCATTATCCAGGTTTTGAGGCGAATTAGACTTTTCGTTTGCTGGAATATATTTTTAGCATGTATGTGTGATGTTTGGCTCGCGATACTTTTTTTCTTATACAACTTTCTATCCTCTTTTCTCTGTAACTCCATTTTCGCTTCATTTTGTAAGGAGTTCTGATTAAACTTTGTTGCCGATGATCTATCGAATGTTGTAAGCTTTTTTCGGTCTTTTGGATTTTGATCCCGTTTATTTTGTGTTCAATTATTTTGATATTGCTTTCAATTTTGGCTGCTTTGTTGGTATGTATTTGGTGTTTCTATTGACTGGATGCATTAATTTTAGACTTACTTGGATGTTGTTATTGTCCTTTGCTGCTCCTACACTCTGTCTGTATGAGTTTGTATACGAACTTTTATATTTTCCTTATTCTTGATTATTGAAATTTAGCAGTATTTCTTTCAATTTTTCCTTGGTGTGGTGTTCTCCCCCAATTTGTTAACTTCTATTTATGCTCTGCTTTTACTTCGAGTAGAAAGAAAGAAAGCAAACTGTAAAGGTATGATGCAGGAAAGTAGCAAAGGAAGCTTCATATTCCAAATGTCTACCATTTTTGGAAAAAAGGGTTATATAGTTAGACAGAAGGTATATAAAGTGTGATTTTATCATAAAGTCATATATCGCTATGTAATTTTTAAATATTAAATAAAAGGAAGTTTATTTCTTATAATTCCTGGAATTCAACCTTTAAAGGGTGTCATGTACATTGGATTTTTCCCCTTATGATTGGTAGGAAGATAGAGATATGCACCTAAGTTGATTGATAGAATGCTTGAAATTGATGCTTTTTATAGTACTTTTCTTTTTCCACAGTTTTCCTGTCATGCTGATCTGGTATATTTGTATAAGTAAGGTCCAATAATTTTATGGCAAGACGACTATAATAATGATCATTTAAATCAAGACTAAGTTATAAATCATCTAGATGGGAGGAACCGTTTAGAGTTCCTTTACCTAAAGTGGAGAATTTGATTTCCACAAGTACATTATAAAAATTAAACATTGATGTGGGCAGGGATTGGTGTTTCGCTTCCCCTCCTTTTGTTAATCAGTATATCCTATTTGTGCAGGCATAGTATTAGAAATGGAAGATATCAAAGTTGTGTGTGAAGTGTGATGGACAATTTGCTAAACATCATGCCATAATACTATGATGAGTAAGTGATTTCTATAAGAATTGTATATCTTGGGATGCTTAGCTAATGTGTCAATGTATGAAAATATGTGATTTCAATTATTCTAACCCAAAGAACTAACTCTTTGTAGCAACCTTAAAATTATTATTAGTGTAGATAGAAAGGCCTCTTTCATAGAGAATCATATTTCGGCATACATTCTCAACTTTTTGATATACCTCATGTATATGCATATACAATTCTTAGATACAATTCATGTCCATCCAACATGCTTACTATTATGGTTAAAGCTGAGAACTCAGGTCTTATTGTGAAAAAAAAAAACGCCTGCTTCCGGAGAAGAAAATCGATTAAGCCTCTCCAATAGGGATTCAAAGCCAATCCTCGACCAATTTCACTCTATTATTGAGCTCCAACTTTGCATTATCCTAGCACTTAAGGTAAGTCATGTTGCCGGGATGATTTTGCTTAACAAACATTGTGGTCTTACAAAGAAAAAATGCACGAAAAAAAAGCTTCGTTTTACTGTTTTCTTCAACTGCGACATTTGGTGGCGGATTTAAGGTCACAACTTCCCCTGCTAGATAGAAGACAAAGTTTAATGTTATGAAGCTCAATTTGTAAAGTCATCATCATCTGTGGGGACTGAGTCGTTCAAAGCCAATGAATGTAACGTCTACTGAATACAACCTGTCGTTTACTTTTTTGGATGAACCATATTTTAACAAACTTGGGCACTAGCTATCACTTTTTCATTCACCGTTTTTCATTTTTTCATTTTTTTTTATCCTTCTAGATATGCATTTTGCTCTCTCTGTGTTTACTTTGTTCATCTGTAGTCTCAAATTGCATCTTTTCTCAGTGTAGATAGAAAGATCTCTTTCACAGAGAATCATATTTTGGCGTACATTCTCAACTTTTTGATATACCTCATGTGTATGGGGTATCTTTTTTCATAATATAACTTATCTTATCAAAAAAGAAAATATAATAAACTAGAAATATGATCTGTGTTGAATACGATCTTTTTTAAGCTAGATGTCTGACTGATGTATTTCATCGTTTATTTTGTAACTTTGCATTTCCAACTGAATCTGTAATAGGAACTCCCGAATGACCTTGTTCTCTTTGATATGTGATTCCTTCACTGGATTACAATACAATGTACAAAAGATCGTCAATTTTTTATCTTAATTTAATTTACATTTTTTCGTTGAACTTTACTGCAAAATTGTTAGATAACAAGGTATTGTTGTCTTGGGCATTATCAAAAGGCCTCACTGTAAATGAGGTAAGTTTGTTTTTTTGGCTTGAAGTATGATGGAGTAGCAAAAAACAAGAGTGTTTCCACGGAGGGCTCCAAAATATCAAGACTTTCAGGTATCACTATACGTTCTCGTCTTCGGATTTTGAGTTAAATTTTCAACCAAATGAATGTTACTTTTCTAGAGTGTCTATGCTATGGTATATTAATTTTATTGCATAAAAATAATTGAGGACTTCGTTTTATTACTCTTAAATCCTGTTTTTACTTTCTGGCAGCCTCCAGGCAATACTTTTGAGGTCTGAAAGTTCCTGTGATAAGTCTCTAATAGTTTGTGGCTGCTTAGCCATGACAAAAGGTTAATGTTTTGATTCAGTTCCCTCTTATAGCTATTGGTCTATTTCATTAGACCAGGTTACTGACAATTGATTGATGTGTAGAAGGATGTGTTTGTGCCATTTACTGCTCATTCATTTATTTAGTGAAATTTTCTTGGTTCCACAAAGAGGAATCGTTCTCTCCATAATATATAATACCTTAATTTACAGATCACAATTAATGATGAAAACAAAATTGAGCTTTCACATGATTTTCGAGAATGGTTCACATTTCATACATAAATTTCCTATATCACGTTGGACACATTATGCCCGTGCTCAGCACGAGCCCTACTCATCTAGTATATATACATGCTTTCAAAAGAGGTAATAGTCATTTTCAAAGCTATTTCAATACATTCTTAGGCTTAAAGGTCAACACTATTCATAATAATTTATGCTTAGGCTCAAATGTCAAAATCATAATTTTTTAGTCATAATATTCATGTATAGGAATAGTCCATTTATATGCAAGATGGTGCAAGCATCCAAAATGTTCGAAGAGCTATAATCATAGACATATATGTGATCACATTTTTGTCATAACCAATGTTTTATCAAAATCATATCATAGAATATAATTAAGCTTAACCCATTTCATAAATTTCATAAATTGTCATTAACATGAATGCATATACTATGAATAATGTGAGAATGGCATGGGTAGTTAAGATTCAATCTAAAATCAATGGCATAACATGAAATTGAAGTAAATTCATAATTAAATCCATATTTAAAATAATGTATAAACTACCCATGCTCAAACAAGCTTTTAAAAGGGATGTGCATAATCATAGATTCATCAAAATGATGAAATTCAATATTTTAAAGCTTAAATCATCTTAAAATCAATAGATAAACATAACCCAAGTGTTAATAGAATTTTAGGAATCATAATATTTAAGAACCTAAATTAAAGTAAGCAAAATTCATGTAGATTTCTTGAAAAAATTTTGGGTCTCCTTGATCGAAAGAAAATCAAGAATCAATCAACATACCTTCACAAGATGAAGAGCACCCAAGAGAAAAATTGATGAAGAATTGAAGATGTCTTGATTCTCAAGTTGAAAATCTTCAAGAACCCTTGATAGAATTTGAGAGAGTCTTTTGAATGAGTGAGAGTGAGTGTGAATAATTTGAGGGTTTTTAGGTTTTCAGAAGGTCATTATATAGCATAGGAGATCCCAAAAGACCAATAGAAATAATTGAATTTACGAAAACGCCATTTATGAGACAAAATTTTAAAATCTCGTATATACCTTTGCACAGACGAGTTCTGCGAAAATGGGCATAACTTCTTCATGCGAACTCTAAATGAGGTGAAGCCAAGTGCATTGGAAAACTAATTCAAAGAACTTTAATTTGATAGGTCGTGAGCCACCCAGTTCATTTTGTGCTAAGATATATGTCCATTTAAAGTTGATCTTTCTATCAGTACTTGTGAAAAATGTAGCCAATGAAATTCCTTTGAACTTGACTTGATGTAGGAGACCCATGATGGCCTTAAAAAACATAAATAAGCTTGAATTGAAGGCTTGAAAATGAAATTAGATTGAGCTTAGAGGTTTCATAAGGTGTCACCTTGCCTCAAAATTTTATGAAATCAAATCTCAAGCGTCACTAAAGCTATACAAAAAGTTTGAGTCCTTACATATACCACACTAGTAGAGCTGCCATTCCAAAGCTAGAATGATGATGATAGAAAGGAAAGGATGAGATAGTGAGAGTGATAGTTTATTGAGGCTTGTAGCTAATGTTATATACCTATTAAGTAAGTAATGAGAAGATGAGTCGATTGCCATAAGCTTGATGAAAGAGTCGTAAGTATCCTATGATTGTTATAAGAAGGTATAAAGAGAGAGAGTTAGTGTCAGGATGTGTTAGAGCATGCTTAAAACTAGAATGAGGTCTATGTTGATGTATCTTGATATTCTATTAGTGAGGGTAAGGTATATATGTTAAGTAAGGGGAACTAGAGTGCTAAAAGTGTGGAAGATCTAAATTAGGCTTATGAATTTTAAGTGAGAGTTCATGAGATTCATTGAGTTATGAGCCTTATTCAAATAAGGAGATATGACTGAATAGGTGAGTGGTACTGAGTTGTAAGAAAAGTAATGCTACGGGCAGAGTACAAGCATCCCTTAGGTAAGATGAGTGAAACGAGGATAACTCAATAGATAAGAGGAGGCTTGAAATATGTATCCATGATTGTGTAGAGACGTGTGAAGTTCTAAGTTATGACTGGTACAAGAATCTAGATAGTATATTTGAGTTGTCAATGTGGAGTAGGTTGATGTAAGCATTCTTTTTCATCCCGAGCAACTAAGTCGATTGGGGCATATGGATAGATGATGATGAGTTTTTCCATAATAGTTTAAGTCTTATACAAACGAGTTTATGCGAGAACAAAAGTTGAGCGTTAGCAGGCAAAAGAAGGGGTTAGATTGTAAGAGTTGTGGGAAGTGGTTATGTACGCCATTAAGAGCAACAAATATAAAGAGATTTCCATAGCGATAGGAGGAATCTAAGAGTGGTATTTTTTGAAAAAAGTCTTAGTGGCTATTTTACATATGCGGCTATAGTATAATAGAAGAGTTGAAGATGCACATTCTTGTGGATGATGATTCCTTGACCATGTGGAGATATAAGCTTATAACCTAGTAAAGGGAGTTGATTTGCAAGGCTAGAGAGATAACCTTTGAAATAAAGAGGATATGATGGGATGATAAACCTAAGTAAATCTTGAGTTTTGATAAAGATGGGTTCATCGAGATGAGACATCAATTCCTTGCCATATCATACGTTCCTTATTCTTCCGTTGAGGTGATGCTCTATTCCTGTCTGGTATACAACTGCCATGCCCATGGCCTAGTCCCATATGTCACTTGTTGATTGTCATTCATGTTGAGTTGTGAGGATGAAAAGCAATGAATTAATTCATTAATTTTGATCTTACCCCATGGATCCGAGAGTTCCCAATTCTATATTGAGTGAGATATGACATGAGTTTTACACTATGTATAGTTCTGTGAACTCTGAATAAGTCTAGATAGATGAGGGACATTTTACTTTATTATGAACGTTCTTATATAAGACTTCTCAATTGAATCGTGCTAATGATTTTTGTTCCAAGCCCTCTAAGTGATCTGGCTCTACGGTCTTGATAGAAGTGCTGATGATAGTAAAGGAGTGATGGTTGATGAGCGAAGATGTCTTCATACGCATGCCTGACCTTCGGCCCGCTATGCCATTGTTGATGGTAGGATGTAGAGTATCAAGGTTTAGATGTATAATAGTGCTTATTTTGCATGAGGAGTAGTAGTTAAGGTTTCATCAAAGGGGGAGATGACGAGTTCCTCTAGGTCCAAATAGTGATGATGATAATAATAGACGGAGAATAAGGGTGGATGAGGAGGAGTGAATGTATCCTTATTGTGACATTAGTGTTGTGGTTGTGTCATGTAGGGATAGAGATAGGGATGAGGGGAGAGTAAGACATTATTATGTGAATGGATAGGTAAGAGTATGATGGTGTGTCCTTAAGTGTGAGCTCATTGAATAGTAGATGTGGAACTGCTAAGTAGATTTGAAAATTCTACGATATAGTTGAAATGGTTAGAGTGATAGGCTTGAACACATAGTTATTGTTATGTGAGTATTGATGATAGACTATTGAAGACTTTGTAATAAGGGTTTCAAGTAAGAATGGTGAAGTGAAGTAGTGAAGAGGGCTAGTAACCTTTTAATGAAAGCCCTGTGGAAGTATAGGGCTGAGTATCGAGGATTAGCCTTGTATGAATATGATCATCTCAAGAATAGCACCTTGAGGCTCAGAAGTAGGGTTGAATAGAAAAAGAGAAGGTGGTTAGGTGAAGATTTAAATAAGACCTATGAGCTTACGTTGATGGAGTAGAGTGCTATGAAAAGGAGCACAATTGAGGTGGAGAGTTAAGCTTGAGAGTGTCCACAGAGTCTTGTACATCGCGATGGTCCCATTTTAGATTAGAGTTGATGGCTTCTTTCCTGAGTTCGAAAGACTGATTGTCGAGACAATTAAACAATTTGCATTAGTTGAGTTTTGATGTTCTATTCATGCCTGATCAAGGTAATGTTCTCACCCTTGACTTAATTGATATTTTTTTTCTTGAGTTGATTTGTTGATTCCTAAGTCTGAGTAGAGTTCGTTGAGGATTGAAGAAGAGTCGAGAATTTGAGTTATAAGGGAGTATTGAGCATGGAGTTTTGTGTATATTCATGCATTGATGTCTATCATTACTCATCATTCGAGGATGAATGATCCCAAGGAAGAGGTGATGTAATGCTCGATAAAATTACCAAAATATCTCTAGAGGAGAGATATATACATGATGCATCTTCCCATGCTCCGATGATAAATCCAACGTTGGATATATGATCAACATAAAAAATTGAATGGGAAAGTGATCTTAATTGATTTTTACAGATCAAACGATAATGTTCTGCGAAAAGTTATTTCTACATTGAAAGCTCATTCATAGAGCTGTGTATCGAGAAAATTTTTCTACAGGATTAGAAAGCTCGTTCGAAGAATTTTTGACAAAAAACATCCAAATTTGACACTGCCTGAATCGCGGACCCCACGTTTCGAGATGAACTTTTTTTAAAATTATGTAAGGGATATTCTAGACCTTTTCAAACCCCTCTGTAAGGACCCAGACTTTATACGATCTCAATGGAGAATGAAAAGTTGGTTCAGGAAAAGTTTTGGGATCAAGTATGGTCACATAGCCAAGTTCACGGCTCATATGGGGTGTCACGACCCGTGTGGCGACCTGTAAAGGTGACTTCGTGGAAGACTTCTAAGTATGGGATCTTCAAGATCAATAAGTTCACTTTCAAGCCCTCAATTCAACCTTATTTATGTTGTTTAAGATCATCATGGGTCTCCCACATCAAGCCAAGTTCAAAGCAATTCTATTGGCCAAGTTTTTCACAAGTATCGTAGCAGGGTGAACTTTAAATGGACATATCTCTTAGCACAAAAGGAACTAGGTGGCCCATTACCTATCAAAATTGAAGCTCATTGAGTTAGATTTTCAACACATCCAGTTTCACCTAATTTCAAGTTTGGAGCAAGAATTTATGCCCTTTTTCATAGAATTTGTCTAGGTTAGAAAGGGAGCGTTCATGGACCTTGAAGAGCTTCACAACTGGTGCTCTCTTCACGACCTGTGAAGAGCTTCAGGACCCGTGAAGCTAGCCATGAGAAGTTACAGATAAAATTTATAGGGGTATTTCATTGAGGTGTTTCTCATATTCTGACCCATTCCCAAGGCTTTTTAAGACTTTTAGACCCCCTTTTACATTCTTAAATCTCTCCTACACTAATTCTAACCCTCATTCAAGACTAACTCTTAGTTTCAATAATCAAACTCTCAAAATTCTCTCTAACTCTCATCTTCAAGATTCAAGCTAGGATTCAATTGGGTTTCAACTTCAAGCTAAATTCTTCTCAAATTCATCTTCCTAAGCAAGGTATGTGTTTTGATCCTTGATTCCTTCCAATCAAGGAAACCCAAATCTTTTCAAGAAATTTTTCATGAAATCAAGCTTACTTTGAATATGGATTTTTATTATTTTAATTTATTAAATTCAATTGATGTATGGATTGTATTTTATTTATGAATTTAAGTTACTTTATGGCTTATTATGATGATTTACATTAAAGTTATGAAATCATGAACATGTATGTCCCCTTTAAAGCTTGTTTTGTGCATTGGTGATTTATATTATGATTTTAAATGTGAATTTAATTATGTTTTCACTTGAATCTTATATTACATTGTTGGTTTTAGATTGAACCTCAATTACCCATGCTATTCTCACATCATTCATGACATATACATTCATGAACATTGAAATTTATGGAAATTATGAAGTGGGTTAAGTTCAATTATATTTTATGATATAATTTTGATAAGATTTTGGTTATAACAAGAAAGTGATCAAATAAATGTCTATGGTTATGACTCTTTGACAATTATGGGTGCTTGCACCATTTTGTATATATGAATGAGCTATTTCGATTCATGAGAATTATGAATTATGACTATGTTTTGGGATTTGAGCCTAAGGAAGAATTATTGTGAATATGTTTGGATTTTGATATTAAATGTGCATTGAAAGGATTTGAAATGACTATTGCCTCTTTTGAAAGCATGTATATGTATAAGTATTTTCGTGGGATGTTTTGACTTAGCACCGATGGATTGGGGGCGTTAGGGCTATCCTCAAGGGCCCTCTCCCTTTCCTTGAACTATGTGCCAACAAGGTATTGAAATTTGAGGCTCATCTCGTTAGTTGAGGCATGAGTCGCTAGAAATATTATGGAAATTCTATCCGAAATAGGAGGCCTGTAAAGAAGGTTACTTCTCTGAAAATGGGAGGTCCGTAAGGAGAAGTATGGTTTACCTTTGGCAAGTAGACCACCTTTTTTCCCATGTGTGGATAATATCGGGATTTCAAGTAATAGCTCGCTTGATCTTATATGTCAGTTGAGGTCACATCCCCACATTATATGAGCATTTTTTTCATTTCATGCATCATGGACTTCATGACATTTTGTATACTATTCTTTGGATATATAATTCTTTCTATATTATCTGCCCTTGTCATCTAACATTGAAATGCAGGTTTGATAAGTCATATGCATTCAATGCCCACATACTTAGTACATTCAAGCGTACTAATGCATACTTTTTCCTACATGATCTAACCATGCAGGGACCGGAGATTTTCTTCATCGAGTCCTATCCTTCAAGGATGAGCCACCATTCCTCTATCTATGTTGTTTTCATTTGTGTTATTTATTTTGAGAGTGAGTCTAGGATATGTCTTGGCCCCCGTTCTATCTTATGACTAGAGGCATTGTTGGACATCTTGTAGACTCTCGTCGAATCTATATATTATGTATTGTATTTGAAGCTTATGATTGGTTATCTATTGGATATAGCTATCATGGATTGCTTATGAGCATTCTGATATGTATGTTTGATGTGGAAATGTGGAAGATCCTAAGTCCCGAATTGCCTCTATAGAGTGAGTCATACTTACTCGCCCTTTAGTTTTTATGTGTTGCGTGTTATGTGAATCCATATTAATCCCTTTTCCTATGATATCTGCATAATGTAAGTCCTATTTTCCTATCCCTTATAACTATATGTTTACTATTTGAATATACTTCCAAATCGATGATGGGAATTAGGATACTTTGAGGCTTGTTTGGGGACTCTCGCGTCTCCATTCGCCATGTCACACCTAGACCCTAGGTCCAGCTCGTGACACCCTCCTAGTCTTAAAACATGATCAAAATGGATCATTTTAAGGATAAAAAGGATTTTAAATTCTATTCTAAGTCCTTGAAAAAGACTAGGGCTAAAGAGGAGAGAAGAGGAGCGTAAAATTGAGGAGTCCGAGGAGAGTTCTTGAGGATTGATTGTCCAAAAGCTTCATTCCAGGTATGTAAGTCTAAACTAAAGCATGAGATTGTTCTCCCATGTGCCTCATAGATGGTAATAGAGGAGTTGAGAGTTTATGAGTCCCCATACATGTTTTCTTGAAATACTTTCTTGAAAATTATATCTATTACATGTATTTTCATATGTTGATGATCATCATAAACTTATTTTTTTATTTAAATACTTTTCATGAGATAATGTATAAACCCTATATGTTAAATTGTGAAAGCATGCATGATGAATCTAGGGATAGAGTCTAAAGCCTTGACTTGAGTATGTTGACGAAAATCTTGATGTGAGCATGAGGTTGAGTTACTTGAGTTTGATGATCCTATGAGTCTTCATAATTGAGTTCTTGAGTTCTATCTGAATGACTTCTTCTTATTTATGATCCTAGCTTCTTGAGTTCTTAAATTGAGAATTTAGATGAGTTAAAAGTCTCTAAAATAATAGAGGACCCTTGAGTTTGAGTTAATGAGATGGTGAGAGTCTCCATGAGATTAATTAAGTTGATGAGTGCCTCTATGAGACTAATTGAGATGAGGAAGAATCTTATGAGTATTGAGTCTTGGGAGGAGTATCGAGCACTAAATGGGTAAGAGTGAGTCCTACTCGTACTCATTAATTACGTCGCCAAGCGTAGGAGGTGTTAGGACCCGCAACATAATTTAAACCCCGAACGTCCTTAATTGGCTCGATTTAATAAAATTTGGGACCAAATGTAACATTTTACTTAAGTTAGGTCCTTAAGAATAAAAAGGAATGTGGGGTCAAGGTGGGTGTCT
>JAOTQJ010061679.1:0-13740 GCA_025642045.1 Solanum sejunctum | reverse complement strand
AATGTCTTGACAAGTATTCTCAAGTTATTGATGAACTACAACATGGTTTATAAGTCAAGTGACTTTATGAGGATTAAGGGCTTGTATGTATATATATATATATATATATATATATGTTGAATTCATATAAAGTATCTATAGTGTTGCAAGTTGTAGTGTTACAAGTTGACCACACCTTGTTGAGGGGGAGGGGGGACGACATGCCCATACTACCACATTGAGGTGTAGATACCTCAACCACCTTGTTGGGGGGTGATATGCCCATATTACCATATTGAGGGGTAGATACCTCAACCACCTTGTTGGGGGGGGGCGTTGATATACCCATATTACCATTTTGAGGGGTAGATACCTCAACCACCTTTTTAGGGTAGAACATGCCTATATTACCACATTAAGGGGTATATGCCTCAACCACCTTAATAGGGGGTGCATGCCCATACTACCAAGTTAAGAGGTAGGTACCTTGATCACCTTATTGGGGGGTGACATGCCCATACTACCATGCTGATGGGTAGATACCTCGACCACTTCAACAAAGGGGTGGCATGCCACGGATTCCAAGTAATAGATTACTTGGTCTATGATTATGGTCTTTTCTTGTATTATGTTCTCCAAAAGTTATATGATATCAAGCATGTTTTTACTTCAAGCATTCATCATGCATGCCATATTGATATTATACTTATCCAATGCTTATGATTATGCATTTTGACTATATTAGCTTGTGTCTTGTCGCATTGCATCATACATACTTAGTGCATTCGAATGTACTAATTCATACTATATGCCTATATGATGTCACCATGTAGGAATTGAAGCCCCTCTCAATCATCTTCCACGTGGCTAGTTTTGGCATTTCAAAAGATAAACTTTGGTGAGTCCTCAAGTTCGGGGACACTTTCTATGCTACTCTTACAAATGATGTCTCTTTATGATGAAAACTTGATACTATGAGGGTGAGCCTGGAAAGTGTCCTGGCCCCCACTCCAATCTATGTAGAGGTGTTGTTGGAATGATTGATGTACTTATGCTTGAGCTTTAACTCATTTATGCATTATAAATATCAAGACTTCCTATTGTTCCGCTTCTCTTATTTATAACTCTTGTTGTTTATTTTGCTTCCGCGACCAAGGATGTGTGAATGATATGCTAAGAGGCTTGTTTGGGATCCCTTCGGGTTCCCATTTGCCATGTCACATCTAGACCCTAGGCTTGGGTTGTGTCAAACTTAGTATTAGAGCACTAGGTTGTTAATGGCCCTCAAAATCCAACACACCGCGTCAATTAGACTCTTGTTCATGGTTGTGAAGTGCACCACAACTATGAGTAAGAGGATATAAGGCATTTTAGGAAATGTTCCCCTTCTTCATTATTTATGTTGTGCTATAGAAGTTAACATAATTTTTTTCCTCTAATGAATGTTCTTTGATATTCTGTATCATGCCTATTCCAAGAGAAAGACTAAGGAGAGCCCTTCACCCGAGAAACAATCGGCCCCTCCAGCTCCTCAAGCTCCTTAAGATGGGAGAGTGACCTTTGATGAGTTCCAAGATGCTATCACCATGTTGGCTCATGCTATGACCAACCAAATCAACCAAGGGGCCCAAGCTCCTCATGCTCCTACTCCAGCCTCAAGGGTGAGGGATTTTACTAGGATGAATCCATCGAAGTTCCATGGGTCCAAGGTGGATGAGGATCACCAAGAATTCATTGATGAGGTGTATAAGATATTATCCATTATGGGGTTTAATTCAAAGGAAAAAGCAAAGTTGGCAGCCTACCAACTCAAAGGGGTGACTCAAATTTGGTTACTCAATGGAAGATGGAGAAGGAGAATGATAATGTTATACTTTGGGAAGAGTTCAAAGCTGCATTTTTCAACTGATTCTTTCCAATCAAGCTAAGGGAGACCTTAAGCAAGTTTTCCTGAGTGTGAGGGAGTATGCCCTCAAGTTCAACTAACTCTCTAAGTATACCCCATAATTGGTTGTCGAGCCGAGATCAAGGATGAACAAATTTGTGTCGAGTGTGTACGACTTGGTTAATAAGGAGTGTCGTACCTCCCTACTAATAGGTGATATGGATTTTTCCTGCCTCATGACATATACCGAGTAATTAGAGGGGGAAAAACTTAAGAAAAGAAGAAGTAGTGAGTATGAGTGAGCTCATTTTGAAGGTGGATTCCAAAATTCCAAGGATGGTTGGTTTCCTCAAGGCCATATATTCCAAGGCCAAGGGTCTTCCAAAGCTCCTAATAGAAGGTTTGCTAATTACAACCCAATGGTCCAAGATAGTGGTAGTGTGGTGGCTAAACCTATGTGCCAAAGGTGTTGTAGGAGCCATAACGGCCTATGTTTGAAGAACTATAATGCTTATTATGGTTGTGGAGAAGTGAGTCATAAAGTGATCAATTGTACTCGTGCTCAAAGCAAAGATAGAGATGGTTGTCCACAAGGCCAAGGTGCAAATACGGGTCAACAGGGGAGAGAAGGCCAATAAGGAGATGCTCCAAGGCAAAATAGATTCTATACTCTTCAAGGGAGACAAGGGTAAATGAGGTTCCCTATGTCATCGCTGGTATGTTAAAGGTTTTAGATTTTGATATGTATGCATTGATAGACTCGGGTGCCACTCTTTCTTTTATTACTCTTTCTATTACCAAAAAGGTTCATGTTAATCCAAATTGTTGTGCGAACCTTATGAAGTGTCTACCCCCGTCAGTAAGTCCATTGTTGCTAAAAAAGTCTATAGAATTCTCCCGTTTTCATCTTGCATAAAATCTTACCTTGTGATTTTATTGAATTAGATTGGTGAATTTGGATCTCATTCTTAGGATTGATTGGTTGCATGCATATTATGCTTCTATTGATTGTAGAACCCGTAGGGTTAAATTCAAATTTCCAAATGAGCCCATCCTTGAGTGGGAAAGTCATGATATGGTGGTCGAGGTTAGATTCATTTCTTGCCTTAAAGACCAAAAGTCATTGCCTAATTTTGCGGTGGAGGAAGCCTTAAAAAGATGCACAGGAAAGTGGTCAAGTACACATTTGGCACATCACCAGAGTGCTCAGTGATGGTTGGTCTTGACTGCTGAACGATATTTCACAGCACAAACTTTCACAAATTTGTACAAAGTATATAAGAAATTTTAGAAAGGACATTGTAGATCATTATTCATACCATATTAGAACAATTAGTTTGTAGTAGTAGTACATAAAACTATCCACTTAGAGTACAAGGGGAGTTAGGGTTTTGAAGATTTTGGGCATCAAATTGGAGAAGATTGGTTGGTGATAATCAACTAATTTGTACTCAATATTATTACCTAAGACTTCTGTTGCTATGTATGGTATTTAATATTTAATTTCTAGCATGTGTGGCTAAAATGCCAATGTTGGGGGGGTGTTAGTGATATGGTCTTTGATTAATTTATTGGGTTTTTGATATTTTGACTTATCTATTGTTGATTTGGGTGAATTTATATTTGTTCCTATTTTTAATTTATAATTTGAAGGTTTCAAATTTGGGTTTTTACTTTAGATCTATGATTTTTGCCTTAGCCAGAACTATTAGAGTATGGAATGGATATAATAGTTGAAAACCTCTTGGGGTTTCAGTTGAAGTCCACAGCCATTGATCAATAGCCAAGGTATTAGGGATTTAGCTGAGACTTCTTAGGTAAAGCATGTCCTTGGTGGTTCGCATGTGATTTCTTAGCTAATTCATACAAAAGACCCATGTATCATAGTTGAAGTGGTTTACAAGCAACCTAGCCAATTCACTGAATATCAACTAATTTAGTCAAGTATCTAGACCATCAGGTAGATTAATTCCCATATTTGTACATCCCCAACATCTTTCGTTAATTATTCTTTAGATCATTATTTAGAACTCATTTAGCTAAATTCTTATTTTGATTATTGCAATCCCCCAGATCCTACAATTGCTTGGTCCAACGAGTCACTTCTACCTTTAATAATTATTCCCTATGAGATAGACCTCAACCTTTAAAGTTGGGTTATTATGTTGATGATGATCGCCCCTTGTGCCTTTGAGTGGTTGGCTTGAGCGACATTAAAAATGGCATAATTGTTAGGGAATTGACGTGTTCATATTAGAAGTGTTTGTTGAGATACTTTCTTGTAGTTAGAATTATTTTTGCCATTTTTTGTTTGTTTTTGCTATTGAAAGATAGGTGTGAAGATGGAGAATGGTGAAAGCATTCATGGTGAGGATGCTAGAGACATGAACGGTATATAGTATGTTAATTTGGATCAGGATTGGAGCACTGGTGCTTTTCGACTACCCCCATTGGCCAAAGGAGGTAACTTTCATGTAACGAGCACCATGTTGTAACTCCTCCGACTAAAGGGATTATTTGAAGAGATCATCCACGAAGATCCTTATGACACTTAAAAAACTTTATTGATGTGTGCCTCTTATTCAACTTCAGGGGAGTACATTAAGAAGCCATTCGACTAAGGCTATTTCCTTTTTACATCACCTGAGAGGCATTGAGGTGGCTAGCTGAGCTGCCTCATTATTCTATTACTTCATGGGAGGAGTTGCAAAATGCATTCCTTGATAGATTTTTCCCTCCCTCGAAGATGATAAAATTGAGAAGAAGTATCAATAACTTCAAGCAACTAGAGGGTAAGCTATTATATGAAACATGATTATAATTTTGGAAGCTCTTGCTCCAGTATCCTAACCATGGAATGTTGGACCATACGCTCTTACAATACTTTTAATGTTTGATGCTGCAAACAAAGGAGTAGCTGATCAGTTAGTGAGAAGAAGGTTAATAATACAATCATTCACTGAAGCTTGTAACCTCTTGAATGGTGACAAAGATTAACTGAGCATGGTGCATAAGAGATGACATAGTATGTTCAAGACATAGAGGCCCAATGAAGGAACAACTTGCTAAAAACCAAGAAAGGGATGAGAACATGGAGAATATGTTAATCTATCTTGATCTTTTGATCAAGCATATCATAGGAGAAAATCATAAAAATGTGAATGGTATGGGAGCTACCAGAGATGTGATGTTTGAGGCTGCACCATTTGAAGGTAGTTATAATAAATAATGTCATTACATAGAAAACGAAATGGGGGTTCTCGGCTGGCTTTAATAAGACCAGTCGGGTATCAAGGTTGGAACAATTTGGATGGGGAGATCATGTATGGACTGACCAATTACAAGTAAGAGGTTAGAGGAACTATGATGGAGCTACTAAACCAGTGGTTAATCAAGAAAATCCTCAAACCGAGGATATGCTCTCATGAATCTTGAGCAAGGTGGAAGCCTCTGATAAGGTCTAAAGGAGATGAAATCTGATTTTTCTCAACTGAATCAAATTGTGATATCTCATTTGGCATCCATTATAAATTTGGAGACTCAATTTGGGAATATTTTAGCCCATCTAAATCAACGTCTAAAAGGAGGTTTACCTAGTGAAAGGGTAGCTAACCCAAAAGGAAATGATCAGCAGTGTTTATCCATAATTACTCGTAGTGGAAATGTGGTTAACAGTGTTTAGGCATAACTACTTGTAGTGGAAAAGTGGTTGAAGGCACTAGACCATCACTTGTTGTTGTTAATGAAGGCTTGAAAGAGGTAGAAGAAAAATAAGATGTGATTGTTGTTGAATATGATGAGCATAAGGCTCAGGTTGAAGATGGTGAAGATATCGACAATCGCAAGAGCAATGAGAAAGAGAAAAGTAGGGATAATACAACGAATGCCAAGATACCTCTCCCCAAAAATTCAAGTACAACTAACAAATTGAAAACACCTCAAGTCAAAGTTGATCCTCCATTCCCACAAAGGTTGAAGAAGAAAGAGGAGGATGCTAAGTTTCAAAAGTTTCTTTCTATGTTCAATTCATTGTCAACAAATGTTCCATTTGTGGAAGCATTGATTGAAATTTCCCTGGTATGCTAGGTTCATGAAAGAATTGGTGATACAGAATAGGACACTTGAGTGTGACAAAATTGAAGTGTCTCACAATTGTAGTGTAATCTTGACACAAAAATTGGTGGCAAATAAGGAAGACCCAGGGGCATTCACCGTTCCATGCATAAAAGGAGCCTCAAAATTTAGCAAAGCTCTATGTGATTTGGGGGCAAGCATAAATCTCATGCCCCTAGCCATATTTGAGGAATTGGGCTTGGAGACCCCTTCACTGACCACAATGCTGCTACTCATGGGGAGATCAGTCAATCAAATGACCAGTGGAAATTTTACATAATATGTTGGTGAGGATGAATAAATTCATTCTTCTTGTAGACTTTGTGATATTGGATTGCGGGTGGATACAGATGTGCCAATAATCTTGGGAAGGTCTTTTTACCCACCGGCAAGTTGTGGTAGATGGTAAGAGCAGAGATCTAAAATTTAGAGTGAATAATGAGGTGGTTTGTTTCAATATATGCAAAGCTTTGAAACTGGGAGATGATCCTAGAGTATTGTCACTAATGGTCCAATCAGCGATAATTTGAAGTGAAGAGGAATGACCTCATGCCCCGACGTTAACATAGGTGCTACTTGGGAGGCAACAGAAGGTCAGTATTTTACTACTTTCTAGTTTGAATAATCAGTATTGAATTATGCAGGGTTAACCAAGAAAAATCAGAGTGAAAAGTTGATATGGGCAATCAAGTGGGACACTTGGCGTATCGTTAAGCCATATTTGCGACCATTAGTTTGACTGCCCTTTTGAGTTGAGTGGTGACACTTGAGGTGTAGTTGAATTTGGTGAATGAAATATCAAATCAATGAATCACCAAAGCTAGTTGTCGGTGGTCAATAATATCACACTTCAGTGAGGAAGGCAAGGTAAGCTAACTGTAAAAATATATGGTCCCTAGCGTACTTGGCATAGCACCAATCATACTAGGCATTGTGGTTTGGTGTCACCAAACACGCATGCTCACTGACCTACTTAAGGCTTTTCAAATGTCTTGTCCCTTTCACTTTTCACCTTCCCTACTTTTCACTTCCCTTACACGACAATACCCCTCACTTTGCTTTTCTTGTAAATTTTTCACAAAAAGGTTTGAGGATATTCATCAAAGGGCATCAGTGAAGATTTCATCATGTCTCACTACTGAAAAGGTATGTTTTTGGCCCTTGGTTTAGTTCTTTTGAAGAGAGACAATGTCTAAGAACTTTGTCAAGGTTTGAAATGTGATAATCATGCTTTGAGGCTTGAAAATCTTGTTGGGAATTGAGTGGGTAGGACTTAAGAGTTATGCTTAAACCCTATGTAGCATGTATGAATGATTTATTGTGGGTTTCAGAATCATTTAATGAATGTCACAATTGGGGGTGTATGTGAGTTGGCTTAGGTTTATGAATGATGGATTTCTTGCTCAATGGTGGGTTTGTGAGTATTGCCCCAATTTTATACTTGTTATAATGCTTGAATGTGTTCAATTGAAATTATGGCATAATCATATAAATGTGTTCAAGAAAGATGCTTTATTGTTGGGTTGATTGCTCATATAGGGTATGGGTGAAGTCTAAGTAACCCTTGATCTCCTTTAAGTGATTGAACTTGCCCTATGATAAATTGGGTATTGTCATTCTTAATGGTAAGTCATCATTTGATCGAGTGTATAGCCATGGAGATCATGTGAAAGTGATAATCCATAGTTAAGCATGCATTAATGTGTTATGGTGGGTTTGTATGTGACCTTTATCCATGTGATCTATGAAACTATTAAAGTGTGAGTGAATGGATGAAGGGCCTTACCAGTCACTACAGGAGATGATCATTTTGACCACTTAAGTGCACTCGATGATGCATCCCATTGACACATACACTGCCTTAATTGGTTGTTCTTTTTAGGTGATTGCTGCAACTTCTGGTGATGAATCTTTTTCATCGCCAAATCAATTTAACGTATCTCTAAATGTGAGTGTCACCAAAAGTAGCAGTAGCCCTAAGTCTAAAATCTGTGCAAAAAGTTTATAGTCTTTTTAACTGCCAAATCATCTTGGCGATTCACCGAGCATGAGTTGTGGTCTAATTGACATGTTTATTCTAAATATTTCTCATCTGAACAATTCTTGTGCTTGATTGTTTTATCAATGCTTCTCACAAGAATGTTGGAGTATATTGCGCAGAATGACCAAGTGACAGCATATTCTAGCCAAGCTCACGAGACCCTCACCATTATCAATAGAGTCTAGCCCGAAGAGGCATAAGAGAGAGTCCAGAACCAAGTCCCTACATGAATCCATCTCACAGTCTTCACAGAAAACTCAAGAAGCCACAACCCCAAAGTTTGTAAGTAAACTAAGGGTTGAAGCTCACAGGGAAATCTCGGCGGAAAAATAGTTATCAATAGAAGGAATAATTTATTGGTGCTTGGAAATTTAGGAAGCACTAAAATTTCACAATTTTCAAAGCTTTACAAAACCTCTAGACCCATATATGCCTAGTCTTGTGCGTGAATTCTATGAGGCCTATGGTCAATTCATTTCCAAGAGTAGAAGCAGGGTGCCAATTATATTAAAACTTCTTGATGTTATAGGGGTTCGGGGGCTACAAGTTATATATGGAGAGACCAAAATTAATGATACATTGGGTTGCACATTCAAGAATCATGGCTACTTAAAAGATCAATGCAGCTCCAAACTTTTGAAGATATCAAGGCGTCGTTGGCCCTGCTAATTGGAATACCAACTATCTCTTGGTTGAAGGTGGGAGCAATTATTGAGAAGAAAGAGGTAAACATACTAGCGCAGTTTTGGTTTGGATTCATAAGCAGCAACTTGATGTTGTCTCAAAATGTTTTTGTGCTTCGTCATGCCAAGATCACGTTAGTTGGTTGTATCATGGACCAAAAAGAGCTTAATCTTGGATCAATCATTGCCTCAGAGATCCTCTCTAGAGAAATCTAAGAGCAAACTTCTTTGTTATTTCCGAGTCTCATTTAAGCCTTATGCAAACAAGTTGGAGTCCCAAAGAATAAAAACATTGATACGGCGATGACTCCATCGGTGACCACTAATATCCTACGGATTGAGGTTGAGTACTTGAGGGATGAAGAAAATAGGGCTAGGAAGAAGCCGACAGACAAAATGCTAGTGATCGATATTAAAGCCCTCGAGTCTGGCGCTGCAGAGTTAGTCATCGAGGTAGGTATATCTTCTTCCTCCCCTACTTTACACTCTTCTTATGCTCCTGTTCTATCTATAGAGATAGAGGCCACGGATGACCAACCCCCACTCACTAGAGCCACTATTTTCATGATTGGCTGCCTGGCTAATGTCACTGATCTTCGAGCCACAAAAGTTGAGTCATTTGTTCCTAAGTTAGTTGAGGCAGCCATAGCCAAGTCTTTCAAGCCATATGTTACGGCTGAGGCAAAAATAGGGTGAGCTAATGAAGGGTCACAAGTGAGGATGGATAGGCTCGATTCTATGATTGATGACCATAGGAAGGAGTTGGCCAACTTAGAGGTTAGAGTGATGGCAGTTGAGAAACTAAGTAGTGGCAGTCAGACACATCGACTTTGAAAGCCAATCTTGATGAGTTGAAGAAGCAAATGACATCCTTCCATTCAACTGATTTGAGTACATTCTTTGATGGGCTAGAATATCCACCACTTAAGGTGGATGTGGCTGCGATCCCAGATATGGGGCTAATTGTAGATGCTCAAGGTGATGGCGATGAAGAGAACCCAGAACTAATCACCTCAAAGCTAATGAGGAGATATTGGGAGCAGAGCAAAACCAAGAGGATCAGGAGGATCTAGATGGGGTGGAGAATGAGATTGTCGAAGTATTGAAAGCAGCAACTATGCTGGATCAATCCATAATAGGTAGATCTAGTGCGAGTGAGCCTGAGCCTACTAGGCCTAACATTGATCTTAAGAGCACACCAGTAGAAAAGGGCATTGATTCGCCCACAAACTCTTCTCTAGCTCCACCACCCAACCATAACAAGATTGACTTGACAAAGGGATTCTCATACTCACTACTTTCTCTTATGCTTACTCTTTGTTGTCCTTGCACATTGAGAGCAATATTTATTCTTTTAGGAGGGGTGAGCTTGAGGAATTCCTTGTCTTATGGATGATTTATGTTTTTATTTTTTATTAGGGGTGTGCAAAAACAAAATCGATCAATAAATTGAACCAATAAAAATATTATTGGTTTATTGTTATTGGGTTATTAGGTTATCGAGTTTTTAATGGTTTTGAAAAAAAGATTATAGGGTTATCGATTTGATATTGATTTTTCATATTGAGTTGGGTAAACTGATAACCCAATAAAATTATAATAAATTATTATTTTATCCCTTTGTAAATATTAAATGTTAATAATTCAATAGTAATAGGATACTATTGCAATACTTTAAATATTTTAACCTTTATCATACTTAAGTGATTAGTTATCCACTTTAGTATTTTGGTTTGTAATTAACTAATTATAGCTTTTGTAAATTTGTAAACTTAGTTTTCGTACTCTATCTGGTTTTTATTAATGCAAATTCTCATTATTATTCTTATCAGGTAACTGAAAACTGAACCGTTAAGGACTTAAAATTGATAAACTGCAAATTGATAAAAAATATTTTATTGGTTTCTTATTGGTTTAGCATATTTAAAAATCAAAAACTAATAAATTGAATAAATAATATACAAAATCAAACCGAACTGTCTGATAATAGTATTTTATTTTAATGTAGATGCTACTGATGGATATTTAGATATTTTTTTAACTTTTTGGGTTGTAAATAAATTTTAACTTGGGTTGTAATAGAGTAGTTTTATTTTTCTTATTTTTTATTTTTCTTTCTCTTTTTCTTGATTGAATGTATCAATGATTGCAAATGATATCCTTGACTCAAATTTTTAGCATACCACATACATAGATGACAATCATGTGAATGTAATATCATGTCTCTAGCCCATACAATCTGAGCATTGATGTTCCATATATTTGATTTGGATGGTGCCATGGACGAGGATCATGTACTCACTAATTAGTCCTCTCTTGATAAATCAATCCTTGAATGAATGTGATGAATCTTGAGTTGACTCTTGGATATATGATGATCGAAAAATTACAAGTGTGTTGCCATTGTCTGAATGCAAAGCCATTTTACCAATGTGGGATTAGTTATCTTATTGAAATGCTTGTGGTGCATCATTTAGAACTTTCCTGGTTTGTTTTGAGGAGTAACTTGATTAGTACTTGATTAGGAGAGGATCTTAGGCGTTCTTTGGTTCCATTAGTCCAATTTGACCACATTGACATCACTTGGCAGTGAATTGAATCCTTAGTGAACCTCTTTTAAGCCTTGTTCCCTTCTTTGACAACCTTGTAACCTTAACTCATATTTGTGAAAGAGAAATCCTTTTTGTTTCATACCAAACCTTCCTTGAGCTTGAAAGTTAGAGCAGTGGCCAAATGCTAAATTGGGGGTATTAGTAAGAAGAAAGAAGTGTCTCCCATGAAAAATTACAAAAAAAACGAGGGGTAAGAATGAAAGAAAAACATCGAGGAGTCCTAAAAAGGAATGAAGAGAAAAAGTGAGAAACAAAAGTTTGAAAATTAAGGACCCTCCAAAAAAAAGAGAGAAAAATCTTGTTGCGAAAAGAATGCAAAAGGGAGACACTTAGGATGATGAGTCAAAAGTAAAAGAGATGCCAAAATGAGATGAATGAAAAGGGAATCAAACGAACCTTTATGCCTGAAAAGAACATGCAAACTTTAAGGAGGGATGAGCCACTATTGACCATACACTATCCTACCTGACCTTTACCCTACAATGCAGTCCTAGCAAAGACCTTTGGTATCCTGGTCCGAAGAAAATCAAGTGAACTTTGATTGAGAATAAGGGCAAGCCTATAGGTTGAAGGTTACATGCCATTTCTCAATAAGGACAGTGAGATTTGAAGAGATCCTATAAAAAGCAATGGCATAATCTTGAGTATTCAGGATCATTTTTAGCATGAGGGCAAATGGTGATGTTTTTAGGCAGTGACTAGCACCTGCATGAGCAATTATGAGCATAGCATGTTTTGATTACTCCTTAGTTATTTGTTGAGGCTTTAAAGTTATATAAGTGATTTGTCAAAGTTTGGAAAGCGATGAAAAAGGTGAAGATGTATGTGTTACTCCTTGTGGCCCTATTTTCAAGCTCTCATTTGGATAAATTGATGTTTGATTTGATTGAGGGCAATCAAAGGCTTAAGTTGGGGGTATTAATGAGTCTATATTTCAGACTTATTTTGTGGGTAGATTGCAAGGAAACATTGCATGTGCTATTAATTCCAACTTCTAACAAATATGCATGTGCTATGACAAGCAATAGAGTTAAAAGTGCACAAATGGATGGTGAAATCTTAGAAAGTGAGCAAAAGAGCAGAAAGGCGGAGAAAAGTTGTGTCGCCGGCATACTCAATGATTTGTCGACCACTCATGGAGATCGCCTATCATTGCAGTAACCAAGGATCTAGGTTAAGTCAAGAAGGAAGTCAAATTCAATATCACAAAGCATAAATTAACACACCACTGAATTGCACAAGTGATTACCTAGAGTTGCACAAAACACTAACAGAACCATACAATGAACATTTCAGCGCATCACTAAATTGGATCAGCAGAATAAATAGCCATCTCCTAATGTTGTAGTGGAGGAAGCCTTATAAAGATGTATAGGAAAGCAGTCAAGAGCACATTTGGCGCATCGCTGGAGTGATCGGTGATGGTGCACCCTGATCACTGAATGGCATTTTTCAGCATAAACTTTCACACATTCACATGGAGTATATGAATAATTTTTGTCACGGCCCAAGCCTAGGTCTTAGATATGACCGGCGAATAGGGAACTCGAAGGAACCCTAAACAAGCCTCATTGCATATCATTACACATCCTTGGTCACGGAAGCAATTAGAATGACAATAAGAGATAAATGTAAACAATGGGAATAGGGAATAAGGGTAACTTCCATATCTTGAACACCAAGAGTCAATAGAGTGAAAGCTCATAGCATAGGTGTACATAAATTGTCCAATAACACCTCTAATACATAAATAAGAGAAGGGGAAAAAACAAAGCAACCGGGCTCACCTTCATAGTCAATACATAAGTCAAATAGAAAGTCTTAAGCAAGAGATCATAAGCAACATCCCCGGAATGGAGGACTCACTAACAGGCTTGAAAGAATTCGTACTAGCCACTTGGAGAAGGAGGAGGAGGATCAAGTGCTGTGTTGGTTCCTACATGGTGACATAATGTAGGCATAGAGTACGAGTTAAGTACATTTGGATATACTAAGTATGTAGGATACAATGCAACAAGAGGTAGATATCATAGGCAAAATGCATAATCAAAAGCATGCATAGCGTACTAGCAATATAACATATATGAATGATGCTTGAAGTAAAACCATGCTTATATAGATCATAATATGAGTGTAAGGAGTGACCATTTTAGTGCAAGCCAAGGCCTACCACCCCTTTAGATAGGCACATGAGGTACTAACCCCTTCATGAGTTTGATGGAGTACAAACCCCCCCACCGAGGTTGATGGAGCACTAACCCACCATCGAGGTTGACAAAGTACAAATTGCCCCATCAAGGTTGATGAGTACAAATCCTTAATAAGGTTACCCATGCCTACCACCCCCCAAGATAAGTGACCAAGGTACCAACTCCTCGATAGGTTACCTGAGCCTATTACCCCCCCTCCCCCCCGAGTTAGGCTTGG
>JAOTQJ010061668.1:0-13741 GCA_025642045.1 Solanum sejunctum | reverse complement strand
AATTACCCACCAATGAGAAGATGACTAGCTTTGGTTATGATCCTAACCTAGTGTTATTGTTGCTAGAGACCAGGCTGTGATACAAATGGCCACATCTTCCTTGCAGATCATTTTACTCAAAATATTTGGACGTTTATTTTTTTGTTGATTCTTTGGGGCTTATTACTGATTGTTTTCCTCATAAGGGATTATATTATGAGATAGTCGGGAACAAATTACAAGAATAATGTCAGAAAATGTTACTTCATGCTTTACCAATTATTTTTAATTACTTGTTGGAACTTATGGAAAAATAGATGTGCTAGTAAGTATGCTAAAAAGCAATCTAATCTTGCTAGAGTGAAGTACCTGATTGTTAAGGATGTGTCTAATCTTCTGAGGACAGCTTACTCCTATATTTGATGGTCCTCAAGCTAGAAGGAAATTATTATATTGACTGATAAGTGTGTTCATGATATCAACACCACACTTGTCAGATGGATTAAACCTCTAGATTAATGGGTTAAGCTTAATTTGGATGGAAGTGCTTTATTTAATCTTGGTAGGAAGTATCGATCACCGATCGGTTGGTTTGAAGATAGTGAGGTAGAGTTAATTGAACCAGATGAAATCCAGCAAGCGGTGGACAAAGTGAAACTAATTCGAGAGCGATTATTAGCATCCCAGAGCCGTCAAAAGTCTTGTGCAGATAATCGTCATCGCCATTTGGAGTCGCAGGTTGGAGAATGGATATTCCTGAAAGTATCACACATGAAGGGCATTATGAGATTCGATAAGAAAGGGAAGCTCATCCCAAGGTGCATTGGTCCATATCAGATCATTCGCAGAATAGGCAAGGTTGCTTACGAGTTAGAGTGGCTAGTGGATTTGAGGGGAGTTCACCAAGTATTTCATGTTTCCATGCTTCATAAGTGCATTGGTGATCCTTCCAGAATTTTTCCTGTAGAGGATATTCAGGTTACGGAGGAACTGACATTTGAGAAATAACCCATCGCTATATTAGACTGTCAAGTTAGAAAACTTTGAAACAAGGATATAGTATCAATTAAAGTTCTATGGCACAACAGTAATAGAGAGGATCTGACTTGGGAAGCGTTAGAGCAAATAAAGAAGAAATACCCTTATTTATTTCCCGTACCTTCAGGTAATTCATTTTTTCTTGTCAATCACGATGTATGATAACGAAGTTGTTCATTGACAGATGTGGTGTTATAGACAAATCTTGCATAGTTAGTATGACATTCGTGGATGATTGTTCTTAAGGCGGAGAGGATGTTAGAACCCGTAAGTAAGAACCCGTAAGTAAGAACCCGTAAGTCCTAAATTGGTTCAATTTGGTAAAGTTTGGGACCAAATGTAAATTAAATTTAAAGGGTGGTCTTTAAGATTTAAAATTTTGAATGGGGTCATGTATGTGGCATTTTTTGGTTGGTCCAAGAGAGGGACTTGTCCCTATATATATGTATATATGTCTTTTGTAAGCATAAGAGAAGTTCACTAAGAAAAAAAATTAGAGAGCATCAGGGGAGAAGCTCTCGGCCAGCTATAGTGGTTGAGAGGAAAATTCCTTTTTTTCGATCTTTTAATTATTTGATGCTTTAAGCTTGGTATATTGAGTCTCCTAAGTGGCGTGGTGGCGTTAGTTGGTCAAGGAAGTGCTTGGTTCGATGGATATGAAGATTTGGGTCTAGTAAGGGACTTAAAAGGTATGTGGATTTCTAGCTTAATTTATGTAAATTAAAGCTTGTGGGTGTGTTAGGGGTACGTTATAATGAAGGTAAAACATGAAAAGGGGTTTGATTGCTTGCTTGAATTGTGAATTTAGAATTTTGGGTTGAATGGGTACAAGCTTGCGTATGAAGATATATTGATTTACAGTCTTGTGTTTATGTTTATTTGTCATGAAAATAGTCCTTGTGGGGTGAAAGAAGTGTTGGGAAACTATGTGAATGTATACATGAGTGTTCGCTCGGATTGGAGCCCCATGGGAAGTGTAATGTTATGTTTTAGTGTTGGGGGGCTTGCGTTGGGCGTTGGAGTGATGTATTATAGTCCTTAGAGTATATAGGAAGGCTTGCATATGGTAGATGTATATTTATATGTATGCTGCCCTATTTTACTAAGTATGACATAATAGCATTTTGTTATGTTTTTTGACGTTGTGATGGCGTTGGAGATGGTTTGTTGATGTTGTAGGTTGTTTTTGTTGTTGTTGTTGTTGATTCATTGATTATTTGAGCTGAGTGGAAAAACAAAGAATATATTGCTTCCTCTCCATTTATGTGATCCGAGCTTTTTTGGCTACAATTTCCAATCTTTCAGCTGCGTTGTGCCGTTCCAACTCTTAGGCTTGCTCAAGTTTCCATTGCTGCCCCTCTATGGCCAGCTATGCGGAAAAGGCATTTTAGTTTATGAAGCTTTCTTTAGAACAAGCAAAGGATGCATTAGTCAATCTTGAAGTTCCAGTGTGTTGCATCATTGTTGAGGATGGGAAAGTCACTGTCTCATGAAGAAATTGAACAACCGAAACAAGAAATGCTTCAAGGCATGCAGAGATGGAAGCAATTGATTTTCTAGTTGAATAGTGGCAGAAAAATAAACTTTCACCTCTTGAAGTTTCTGAAAGATTCTCAAAGTGCATTCTGTATGTTACCTGTGAACTATGTATAATGTGTGGACTAGTCTTGTAATATCTTGGGATAAAGGAGGCATATTTATGGATGCACAAATGATAAATTTCGAGGTTTTGGATCTGTACTATCACTGCATACCAGTTGCTTGGAGCTTCCAACTAGTGAATTTGCCTCATCGAAAAGGGACTTCAATTGCACTGATGGACTAATGGCTTCCGAAGTAGTCTCTCTTCTTTGGAGATTCTATGAACAAGGAAATCCAAATGTTCCAAAGCCTCATAGACCTTTAAAGCAGCAAGTACAAAAGTAAAGCAGCAAGTATAAAAACTTGGGACATTCGAAAGCATAAATTGGATTGGTCTTGCGTTGGAGTTAGTTGGAGGAAGGAATCGAGGTATGTAAAAATTTCTATCTCTCGGCATGAATTAGTTAAGTTTGGTCAACGTCTTATGCTTGAAAAATTCCTTTTCCTTCATAATTTGGGTCCAAATATATCCTATGTTCACTCCTTGGTACTTTTATCAAAATGTATTTATATTTTGGCTCTTGGGTATGTAGAGCCCGCAAGCTATAAAAAGTGCAAAATGGTTGAGTATGTTGAAAGAATGTATTTTGTTGGAGGGCGCAAATGCCCATAACGTTCGACGAAATGCCTAAATGGGATCTATGTTCATTTCTTGCCACACTTGTTCTAAATTTACTTCATCCTTAATTTTTGATACTTTAGAATACATGAATGGTGTTCGTTTGATCGAAAGTAAATAGTTTGGAAAAACTATAAGTTCAAATGGTTTCGAAATTACTAACGCGTGCAACTTTCCATAGAAAATCTAAATCACTTTAAAAAATGTTTTGAAGCCTATTCTAGCAATGTGTATGATGGAGACTGTGTAAGTTCCTTTGAAATCACCTTTATGTGTGAATTTGGGAAACTTTGGCAAAATTTCATAAATGACTAACTTCTTGATTTCAAAAATGAACATTTTGCATATTACTAAGTTTTTTTAGAACTAGTTTTTTTTATGCATGTGATTCTCACGACTCTATTTGTGCCATTTTAGTCTCATTCAGTGGTTCTCAGCTGGTTATTATCATGCTTATGTATAACTATATGTATATATATATATTTCGAAGTAGGTTGGATACAGCGAGTCTGTTTGCCCATGGGCTGGCTTTGCTTAGTCTGGAGAAATGGAGAGCTGGGCTTGGGATATATTGGCATCATGACGTGTGGGTGTCAGGCCCCTTCACCCCGGCTCACGTGAGTTCTTGGCATTTTACCTCAGCTCACTTATATAACGGGCATGATAACCTTTACACATTATGATATGTGAATGCGTGGCACCGTCGCCTCGACTTACCTATACTATGCTCACCTATCCTAAGGTATGAATGCATGGCACCATCGCCTCGGCTCACCTATACTACAGTTAGGACTTCTGTTGGAGATTTCGAGGATTTAAAACTTCTGGTCTTATGCTGTAGTATGGTGCGAGTTTGGAGGTCGCCATCATTCCCGTCCGATATGCATTATTTTGATATTTTAAATAAAGAATTATTTTGATGTTTGCATACATGTTTGACTCATATATTTTTGTTCAAAATATTACTCTCATTTATATTTTCTACTTTCTGCTTTACATATTTGGAACATATTTCGTACTGATTCCCTTCGTTCGGGGGGCTGCATTTTATGCCCGCAGGTACTGACGTGCAGGCTAGAGAGCCACCTTCTTAGGATCTCTGTCTACCGTTGAAGTGCTCTCTTTGCCTCAGGGGTAGAGTTTTGGGTATATATATGTACACTGATTTTTTGTATTTGCATTTATGTATATTCGAGGGTATGATAGGGTCCTGTCCCGTCCCATGATTTAGTTCATATATTTAGAGGTCATACATATGGGTGTGGGATGTTGTATGTGGTATGGCATTGTATGTATGATAAGTTTGTTGGGCGATTCTACCACAGCGGTGACTTTGTCGGCCTGCATATATATGTATATTGATGTTTGCTGTTTATTGGGATCACTATTTGCAGGTATGGTTAGTCAATAAAACAGAGGAAACTCTGCTGAAATTTTGATAAATTCCTTTTCTATTATAGTTAGAAGTTTGATTTAGAGTTTGTTTGGGTGCCCAATCGACACTAATCACGATCCCTGGGTGGGGTCTTGATATTCTCTACCATCCAGGGAAAGCCAATGTCATAACAAATGCGCTTAGTCGCAAGTCCATGGGCAGTTTCGCTAACTCACCCCTAGAGAAGAAGGAGATAATTTGGGATATTCAGCAATTATCCAATCTAGGAGTTCGATTGGCAGATTCGAGTAAAGCAAGAGTTTCTGTCTGAGGCATAGCTGAATCCTCTATTATAGCAGAAATTAAGAAAAGGCAATATGAGGATCCTATCCTAGTTAGATATAGGGACATAGCCTTGGAGAAGGAGCAGACCCTATTTGAGCTTTCTTCTGATGGGATCTTATTATTCAGAGGCAAGTTATGTGTAGTGGATGTTGTAGGTTTGCGGCAACAGGTTATGGGCGAAGCACACCATGCCCGTTATTCTATTCACCCTGGTTTGACAATGATGTATCATGACCTCAGGTGCTTGTATTAGTGGGACGGCATGAAGCGTGATATAGCAGAGTTTGTTGCCTAATGCTCAAACTGTCAGCAGGTGAAGATAGAACATCAAAAACCTGGAGGGTTGTTGTAGGGAATGGAGATACCGACGTGGATGTAGGAGATTATCAATATGGACTTTATTACAACCTTGCCTCGCACTCCTCAAAGGTATGACTTTATCTGGGCTATTGTTGATAGGTTGACAAAATCAACTCATTTTCTTCTAGTTTGGACTACCTACTCGGCTGAGAACTACACCAAATTGTATATTAAGGAGATTGTACGCCTTCATGGTGTTCCTGTATCCATTATATCCGATAGAGGCGCCCAGTTTACGATAAATTTCTAACGGTCATTTCATGCAGGTTTGTGGATGCAGGAAAGTTTGCACAGCATTCCATCCCTAGTCCGATGGTCAAGCTGAGCGTACTATCCATGTTAGACCCCGCAAGTAACCCGTAAGCCCTTAATTAGTTCGATTTGGTAAAGTTTGGGACCAAATGTCAATTTTGTTCTAAGTTTTATCCTTAAGAATAAAAGTGTTATGGGGTCATGTGTGTGTTTAATTCTTATTGGTCCATGTGTGGATTTGAGTCTATATATACAGGATTTGTGATCTTATCTTGTATAAAGAGAGTTCTTTGTACTTAGAAAAAATTTTAGAAGATAGAGAGAACAAAGCTGAAGTTTCGTCTAGCTACAATAAGAAAAGCAATTATTTTTTTTGAGTTTTCGATTATTTGATGCTTCAAGCTTGGTATATTGGATCCCCTAAGTGGCGTAGAGGCGTTAGTTGGTCAAGGAAATGCTTGGTTCGACAGCTAGGAAGGTCTGGGTCTAGTAAGGAGCTTGAAAGGTATGCTAATTTCTAGCCTCATTTATGTTAGTTAAAGTTTGTAGGTGTGTTAGGGGTGCGTTATAATGTAGGTAAAACATGGAAAAAAGGTTGGTTATTAGTTGAATTTTGATTTTCGAATTTGGGATTGGAATTGAGAACAAGTTGCATATAATGATATATGGATTTTTAGTTATGTGTTTATGTTTATTTTTCATTAAAACAAACTTTGTGGGGTGAAAGAAGTGTTGGAAAAACGATATTAATGTTTACGTGAAGGTTAGCTTGAATTGGAGCCCATTGAAGGTATAACATTATGTTTGAGCATTGGGGGTTTGCGTTGGGCGTTGGAGTGATGTATTATAGTTCTTGGAGTATGTAGAAAGGCCTGAATATGGTAGATATATGTTTGAATTAATGCTGCCCTATTTTACCAATTATGTCGCAATAGCGTTTTGTGGTGTTTTGATGTTATGATGGTATCGGAGAAGGTTTATTGATGTTGTAGGTTCTTGTTGTTTTTGTTGATTGATTATTTCACAAGAGCTGAATTCTCGGGGCGGTGTGTTTTAAGGGAAAATGCTGCCCAAAGTTTTATAAAATTTTAAACTAGAAAGTTAGGATTTAAGACCCACTATGGTTATTAATCATTGGCGTTATTGTGATTCGTGCAGACAGAGGACATCTGGAAGCATAAATTGGATTGGTCTTGCGTTGGAGTTAGTTGGAGGAAGGAATCGAGGTATGTAAAGATTTTTACCTCGTGGTATGAATTAGTTAAGTTGGGTTAACGCCTTATGTTTAAAAAGCTCCTTTTCCTTCACAATTTGGGTTCAAGTATATCTTATGTCCACTCCTTGGTACTTTTATAAAAATGGTATTTATATTTTGACTCTTGGTATGTAGAACTCGCAAGTTGTTAAAAATGTGAAATAGTTGAGTATGTTAAAAGGATATATGCTATTGGAGGGCGCAAATGCCCATAACATTCGGTGAAAAAGCCTAAATGGGACCTATATTCATTATTTGCCACAATTTTGCTAAGTTATCTCCATCCACAACTTTTGAGTCTTCAAAAATCCATGAATAGTGTTGGATTGACCAAAAGTTAAATAATTTGAAAGCTATGGATTCTATTGTTCTGAAATCACTTTAAAAATTGTTTTGAAGTCTGTTTAGTGATGTGTATGATGATAAATTAAGTAAGTTCCTTGAAGTTACTTTTATGTGTGAAGTTGAGCAATTTTGACAAGTCTCATAAATGAATAATTTCTTAATTTCAAACGATGAACATTTTGTATATTACTAAGTTTTTGGAACTAGTTTTTATGCATGTGATTCTCATGACTCTATTCGTGCCATTTTTGGTTTTGCTTAATAGTTCCTAGGCCGGTTATTGTCGTGCTTATGTATAACTATATGTATATATGTATATATGTTTTGAAGTAGGTTGGATACAGCGGGTCGGTTTCCCCATGGGCTGGCTTTGCTTAGATTGGAGGCATAAGGAGCTGGGCTTGGGATATATGGCATCATGACGTGTGGGTGCTTGGCCACTTTGCCCCGGCCCAAATAAGCGCATGGCCCCTTCGCCACGGCTCACTTACATAACGGGCATGATGACCTTTACACATGATGATACGTGAGTGCCTGGCCCCTTCGCCTTGACTCACCTATCCTATGATGTGAGTGTGTGGCCCCTTCGCCTCGCCTCACCTTTGTTACAGTTGGGATTTGTGTTGGAGATTTCGGAGATTTAAAACTTCTGGTGCTATACTGTGGTATGGCGCGAGTTTGGAGGTCGCCATCGTTCTCGTCCGATATGCATTATTTTGATGTTTTAAATAAAGAAATATTTTTGATGTTTTCATACAGGATTTTACTCTCACTTATATTTTGTACTTTTCGCTTTACATATTCGGTACGTTTTTTGTACTGACCCCCTTCCTTCGGGGGGCTGCGTTTATGCCCGCAGGTACCAATGTACAGGTTAGGGAGCCATCTTCCTAGGATCTCTGTCTATCGTCAACGTGCTCTTTTGCATCAGGAGCAGATCTTTTGGTATACATATATATATATATGGATTTTTCTGTATTTTGCATTTATGTATATTCGAGGGTATGACGGGGCCCTGTCCCATCCTATGATTCAGTTCGTATGTTTATAGGCCTGTGGATAGATATGGGTATGGGAATTGTGTTCGGTATGACTTCGTATGTATGATATATTTGTTGGGAGGTTCTATCGCAGCGGTGACCTTGTCGGCCTGCATATATATGTATATTGATGTTTGCTGTTTACTGGGTTCGCTGTTTGCAGGTGTGGTTAGTCACTAAAATAGAGAAAACTCTGCCAAAAATTTGATCAATTTCTTAGTTATTATAGGTGGATCCGGTGCAATTTTTGTTTGGGTTCCCAATCGGCACTAATCATGGTCCCAGTGTTGGGTCACGACAGAAGTGGTATCAGAGCAGTTAGTCCTCAGAGTGTCCACAGACCGTGTCTAGTAGAGTCTTCTTTATCGGTGTGTCGTGCACCACACCTATAAACAGGAGGCTACAGGACATTTAGGATGTTACTTTTCCTTCTGATTTTAGATAGTGTGTTAGAGCGATGTTAATAGGGTGATTTTCCTCCCTGACAGAAATTATTTGAATTACAGATATGCCACCGAGAAAGCAACCAGTCGACCATAGAGGAAGGCCTACAGCAATAGATGGGGCCCGACATGGTGGGAGAAATATGCAGGCTTGTGATCAGCCAGAGCCAAAGATTGTATTCCCGACAGCAGGTCCGGTCACCCCACTAGCCCTAGAGGGCCAAGCGTCAGAACCTCCGACCTCCCAGCCAGGCATAAAAATAGGGAGCTATGGGAGGCGGTGCAGTTGTTGACTTAGATTGTGGCACAACAGGCCTACAAACCAGAGGCTGGAAGTAGTCAGGCAGCCCATTGAGATAGTTCCTGAGCCCATGATTTCTTGGCTTGTGGACCACCAGAATTCTTTAAGTCCAAACCTTCGGAAGATCCTTAGGAGTTTGTGAGACAGATGCGGCGGACATTAGGAGTGATAGGGGCCTCCGAACTAGAATCTGTAGAGTTGGCCTCCTATCTGTTGCATGATGTTTACAGAAAATTAGTGCGAGTCATGGCTTTTATCTCGAGGTGCTAATGCCCGACCTTCTATTTGGAGCGAGTTCACAAAGGCATTCCTAGCACACTTTTTACCTTCAGAAATTAGGCGCGTCAGGGAGAAAAGGTTTCTGATGTTAAAGCAACGGGGCTGGTCGGTTCGGGAATATAGTTTGGAATTCTACTTTTTGGCCCGATATGCACCTGCACATGTTTCCAGCATGACAGATTGCATGCATCGCTATATTATGGGGATTGATTCATATTATGTCGATAGTTGTTTGGTATTAGCTGCCCATCCGGGGATTGATATTACCCTTATTCAGGCCCATGCCTAGGGGATGGAGGATCATCATCGAGGATGCCAGGCGGACAGCACAGATGATAGAGCGCTGCCAAGGAGGGATAGTTCATCTGGTTCAGTAGCAGATTTTAGGGACAGGCAGTCTCAGTCGCAGCTGAGTGGGCCTTCTCCTCGATCGGTGCGAAGTACACCCTGCAGACCTCCGCTAGGAGACCCGTTATCTATAGTTATTGCAAGAAATAGCGCCCGGGGGAGTGTTCCCACTGTATAGATGCCTGTCTTATTTATGTCCCTCAGGGCCACCAGATATGGGATTATCCTAATAGGGTTGGTGCAGAAGGGTCATCCCAGACTTCTGGAGCAGTCGGAGCTTCTTCTTCTGCTTCAGTGGCTATGAGCCCTCCAGGATGAGGTACTCCAGTGGCAGCGGGTCGCGGCAGAGGTCATGGTAGAGTTCCAGGTTCTAGTAGTTCTGCTATCCGCATTTATGCCCTAGCTAGCCGATAGGACCAGGAGGCATCGCCTAATGTTATCACAGGTACATTATTTGTTTATTCTCGGGCTATGTATGTGTTGATTGACACTGGCTCCACTTTGTCATATATTTCCCTGTTTTGTTACATGCACGATTGATATAGAGTTTGAACCAATAGAGCCTTGTGAGGTTGCAACACCGATAGGTGAATCTATTATAGTTAGCAGAGTTTATAGAACTGCCCGGTATCTATTCTTGATCGCTGTACTCTGGCCGATTTGATAGAGCTAGATATGACGAATTTTGACTTAATTATGGGTATGGATTGGCTAGCTTCTTCCTACGCCAAGGTTGATTATCAGAAAAAGTTACTTCAATTTCAGTTTCCAGGAGAACCAATTCTGGAATGGTCGGGTAATATTGCAACACCGAGAGGTAAGTTTATTTCATACCTCAAGGCTAGCAGGGTGATCAGAAAAGGGTGTCTTTATCACCTAGTTCGGGTACATAATGTGAATGCCGAGCCTCCATCTCTCTAGTCCATTCCCATATTTAGTTAAATTCTCGACATATTTCCGGATGAACTTCCTAGTCTTCCTCCAGAGCGAGAGGTAGAGTTTGCTATAGATTTACTGCCCGGCACTCAGTCGATCTCGATCGCTCCATACAGACTGGCGCCAGCCGAGTTAAAGGAATTGAAGGATCAACTTAAGGATTTGTTAGAGAAAGGCTTTATTCAGCCTAGCACCTCTCCCTAGGGAGCTTCGGTATTATTCATGAGGAAGAAAAATGGGTCGCTGTGGATGTGTATCGACTACCGATAGCTGAACAAGGAAACTGTTAAGAATAAATAGCCCCTCCCTAGGATTGATGATCTGTTTGACCAGTTGCAAGGAGCTAGGTATTTCTCAAAAATAGATCTGGGATCAAGGTATCACCAGGTATTGGTTGGGGAAGAAGATATTCCTAACACAGCATTCAGAACTCGCTATAGATATTATGAATTCAGAGTTATGTCCTTCGGGCTAACAAATGCTCCAGCAGTGTTTATGGACCTTATGAATCGAGTGCTTAAGCTATTCCTGGATATATTCATGATCGTGTTCATTGATGACATCCTAGTATACTCTCGATCTGAGGATAATCATGCAGATAACCTGAGAACTATCCTTGGCATTCTTCGTCGCCAAAAGTTATATGCAAAATTCTCGAAATATGAGTTTTGGTTATCTTCAGTGGCATTCCTGGGCCACATTATAGGGGCGGAAGGCATCTAGGTAGATTCCCACAAAATTGAGGCCGTAAAGAGTTGGCCTAGGCCCATAACACTGACAGAGGTATGTAGCTTTCTGGCCCTAGATGGTTATTACAGGAGATTTGTAGAGAAATTTACTTTGATTGCAGCCCCCTTGACAAAGCTAATGCAAAAAGGGGCGAAGTTCCAATGGTCCGATGCTTGTGAGCGCAGCTTTCAGATGTTGAAGGAAAAATTGACTACAGCTCCAATTCTGACCTTGCCTGATGGTCCAGAAGGGTACGCAGTTTATTGTGATGCCTCCCATGTCGGTTTAGGGTGTGTATTAGTGCAGCATGGCAAAGTGATAGCCTATGCTTCCTAACAGCTCAAGAAGCACGAGCAAAATTACCCTACCCATGACTTGGAGTTAGCTGCGGTGATCCATACTTCAAAAATTTAGAGGCATTATTTGTACGGTGTTCGTGTTGATATTTTTACAGATCACAAAAGTCTACAGTATATATTTAAGCAGAAAGAGCTGAACTTATGGCAACAACGGTGGTTAGAATTGCAGAAGGACTATGATATGGATATTCTCTACCATATAGGAAAAGTCAATATCGCAGCAGATGCGCTCAATCACAAGTCCATGGGCAGTTTAGCTGAACCTTCTATTATGGCAGAAATTAAGCAAAGGCAATATAAGGATCTTATTCTAGTTCGATACAGGGACATGGCCCTAGAGAAGAGGCAGACCCTATTTGAGCTTTCGCCTGATGGGATCTTATTGTTCAGAGGCAGGTTATGTGTACCGAATGTTGCAGGCGCGTGGCAGCAAGTTATGGGCGAAGCACACCATGCCCGTTATTCTATTCATCCTGGGTCGACAAGGTTGTACCATGACCTCAGGTGTTTGTATTGGTGGGATGGCATAAAGCGTGATATAGCAGAGATTGTTGCCCAATGCCCGTACTATCAGCAGGTGAAGATAGAACATCAGAAGCCTGGAGGGTTATTGCAGGAAATGGAGATATCGGCATGGAAGTAAGAGATTATCAATACGGACTTTATTACATGCTTGCCTTGCACTCCACGAAGGTATGACTTTATCTGGGTTAATATTGATAGGTTGACAAAATTAGCTCATTTTCTTCCAGTTTGGACTACCTACTCGGCTGAGGACTATGCCAGATTATATATTAAGGAGATTGTATGCCTTCACGGTGTTCCTATAACTATTATCTCCGATAGAGGCACCCAGTTTATTACAAATTTATGGCGGTGATTTCAGGCAGGTTTGGGTACGCAAGTAAGTCTTAGCACAACATTCCACCCAAGTCCGATCGTCATGCCGAGCGTACTATCCAGATGTTAGAAGATATGTTATAAGCCTGCGTGATGGATTTCCAAGGTAGCTAGGCTGAGCACTTACCGTTGATTAAATTTGCATATAATAACAGCTACCATTCCAGCATTCAAATGGCACCGTGTAAGGTATTATATGGTAGGAAGTGTCGATCATCGATTGCTTGGTTCGAAGTTGGTCAGGCGGAGCTGATTAGACTAGATGTAATCCAACAAGCGGTGGACAAAGTGAAACTAATTCGAGAGTAGTTATTAGCAGCCCAAAGTCGTCAGATGTCTTATGCCGATAATCGCGGTTGCCATTTATAGTTCCAGGTTGGATATTGGATATTCCTGAAAGTATCACCCATGAAGGGAGTTATGAGATTTGGTAAGAAGGGGAAACTCAGTCCAAGGTACATTGGTTCATATCAGATCGTCCGCAAAATAGGCAAAGTTGCCTATGAGTTAGAGCTACCAGCAGATTCGAGGGGAGTTCACCTAGTATTTCATGTTTCCATGCTTCGTAAATGTGTCGGGGAACCTTCCAGAATTTGTTGTAGTGCGGATGTTGGAGCAGCTCCTCTATGCTGTGGGTGTGGAGGGGGGGCAAAGCTGGTTGACTATCTCCTTAGGGAGTTCAAACCCAAGGAGATCCGACTCTTCCTTCCTATAGATAATATCCAGGTTACGGAGAAACTCACTTTTGAGGAACAACCCATCGCTATATTAGACCGTCAAGTCAGGAAACTTCAAAACAAGGATGTAGTTTTAGTTCAAGTGTTGTGACACAATAATAACAGAGAGGAGTTGACTTGGGAAGCGGAGGAGCAAATAAAGAAGAAATACCCTAATTTATTTCCCGTATCATTAGGTAATTCATTTTCCTTGGCAAGAAAGACGTATGATCATTAAGTTGTTCATTGACTGATGTGGTATGATAGAGAAAACTTGTATGGTTAATATGACATTCGAGGACGAATGTTCTTAAGGGGGGAGGATATTAGACCCCGCAATTTAGAACCCGTAAGTCCTTAATTGGTTAGATTTTGTAAAGTTTGGGACCAAATATCAATTTTGTTCTAAGTTTAATCCTTAAGAATAAAAGTGTTGTAGGGTAATGTGTGTGTTCAATTCTTATTGGTCCATGCGTGGACT
>JAOTQJ010061657.1:0-13742 GCA_025642045.1 Solanum sejunctum | reverse complement strand
GCGGGCAGTGAAAAGTAATTCCTTAAAGCTTCGAGGATTCTCAGGAGACGTAGAGAGGTAGCTGTTGTCATCTAGCTTACTCTCTTGTTCCTATTTCTTCTATACTTGTTCTATTTGAGAAGGAGGAAAGTTTGGACTTGTATTTCCTTGATTTTTCTATATTTCTAGTGGCTTGTATGCGTGACAACCATTCCTTGGGTGGAATTTGAGTTTATGAAAATTCTCCATTTTAGTTATTTATTTTAGTTATATTTATTATCTTTTTTGAGTTAAGGTTGACTTGTTCTGGTGGGGTTGAATAAGTGCCATCACACCCAATTTTTGGATCGTGACAAGTTGGTATCAGAGACCTAGGTTCATAGGTCTCACGTGTGTACAAGCCAAGTCTAAGTAGAGTCTTGAGGATCGGTACAGAGATCTCTGTACTTATCTTTAAGAGGCTATGAAGACTATTAGGAAACTTCTTTTTATTCATTCTCTCTTATCGTACGTGATTATTTTGGATAGTAACGAGCGGTGCCTATACTCTCTTAAGAGATGGCAAGGACTAGAGCTACTATTGCTGGTAGAGGTGACGCTACTGCTAAGGTAATTGTTGGGACCCCAGTTAGAGGTAGGGGAAGGGGTCGACCTAGAGGTCGTGCTCGTGGAGCGACATTAGTGAGAGGACGTGCTCGAGGAGTAGCATCTGTTAGAGGGCATGAGAGGGAGGTTTCTCCAGTGCAACAGATAGAGGTTACTGAGGATCAGGCTCTTCCAGAGCCCACAACTACACCATTACTTCAGAACACTCTGTTGACGATGATGGGTATGCTTGAAAACCTTGCCCAAGGGGTTGGTGCGCAGGGATACCCCAATCGAGAGTGGAAGAATAGACTTCAGGACCACATCAGGGTGTAGCTAATCAGGATCAGGTGAGTCAGCCTCTAGTGGTCCATACACCATCTAATGGGGTACAAACTACTTCAGAGGCAGTCTTAGTTGTAGATGATCAGCGTAGCTACCAGAGATTTCAGAATAATAGACTACCTCAATTTCAGGGTGGTAAGGACGAGGACACACATAAATTTCTAACTCTGTGCTAGGAGATACTAGATGCAGTTAGGTTGGTTGATCAACGTGGTGTCCATTTTGTGGCACTTCAGCTCCGTGGACCAACTAGGGAGTGGTGGAGGAATTATGTGGCATCTAGACCAGCTGAGTCCCCTCCAGTAGATTGGGGTATGTTCTCTAATGCTTTTAAGGAGCGCTTCATTCCTTAGAGTGTACGGGAAGAGAGTCGGTTGAGGTTTGAGTATTTAACACTGGGTGGTATGACTGTTACTGAGTATTAAACCCATTTTTACCAACTGTCCCGATATGCTTTAACTATGATTCCAAACGAGGAGGAGAAAGTCTGTAGGTTTGTGAGAGGTTTGAACTTCTCGATTAGATCCTATGTATTCAAAGCAGCTCGTGAGAGAGCTTCTTTTCAGTCTATTGTAAGCACTGCCAAGGAGGCAGAATTGTTGGCTCAAGAGGAGTTCGGAGATCATAAGAAAGATCGTTCTACGGGTTAGTTTTTTGGTACCTTATCTAGAGGTAGAGGGTTCTAAAAAGGGGGTGGTTCATTCGAGCGTCGAGGGCCAGTACATGCATCGCTACCTGCTTTTGAGAGTGGCCAAATGCATCGTAGGTCCCAGAGTTCTACTCGCGATGGTCACGGTGGTTCTTTTGGTGGACAATAGTCCTCTACACCAAGGTCTTATTTTAGGTGTGGGGATTCAGGACATATACTCCGATAGTGTCCCTTTCAGAATTATTCGGGGTCCCATCGTACTAATTCAATAGTACTAGCTAGAGGCTATGTTCCACCGGCTAGGGGACAGGGTAGGGGACAAATTGCTAGAGGAGGCAGGACTCCAGACGGTGGTGCTTTGGTTCCACATGGTGGGGATCGAGAGGTAGCTCAGGTTGGTGGCGAAAGAGGAGCTCAGTGTTATGCGTTTCCTGGAAGGCCCGAGGCAGAGGCCTCAGATGCAGTCATTACAGGTATTGTTCCTGTCTTTCATCGGCCTGCATCTGTGTTATTTGATCCTGGATCTACCTACTCCTATGTGTCGGGTTTGACTTATTGTGTGATCGGATGTCATTACCTGTGCATGTTTCTACACCAGTAGGTAAACCTTTAGTGGTGGATCGGGTATATCGATCTTGTCTTGTTTCTTTGGCTGGATATGATACTTGGGTAGACATGATTCTTCTAGATATGGTAGATTTTGATATTATCTTGGGGATGGATCGGCTTTCTCCCTATCATGCTATCCTTGACTATTATGCAAAAACGGTGACCTTAGTCATGCCCAATGTACCAAAGATTGAGTGGAAGGGGGATAGTGGTTCTTATCCTAGTAAAGTTATCTCCTACATTCATGCCCAAAAATTGGCTGATAAGGGGTGTTTGTCTTACTTGGTCTTCATTCGGGATACTAGTATTAAATCACCTTCTATAGAGTCTATCTCGATGGTTCAGGAGTTTGTCGATGTGTTTCCCGCTGACCTTGCAGATGTTCCACCCGATAGGGATATTGACTTTCCCATTGACCTAGAGCCAGGCACTAAGCCCATCTCTATTCCTCCATATAGAATGGCTCCAGCTAAATTGAAAGAATTGAAGGAACAACTCCAAGACCTGTTAAGTAAAGGATTTATTCGCCCTAGTGTGTCACCTTAGGGTGCCCCGGTCTTATTTGTGAAAAAGAAAGATAAGTCTATGAGGATGTGTATAGACTATAGACAGCTAAATAAGGTAACTGTCAAGAACAAGTACCTTCTTCCTGGTATTGATGACTTATTTGATCAACTTCAGGGAGCGGCTGTATTTTCTAAGATTGACTTAAGGTCTGGTTATCATCAGTTGAGGATTAGGGCATCAGATATTCCTAAGACAGCTTTTCGAACCCGTTATGGTCACTCTGAATTTTTGGTGATATCCTTTGGGTTGACTAACGCCTCTGCAACGTTCATGGAGTTGATGAATAGGGTTTTCCGTCCATACCTAGATTCTTTTGTTATAGTATTCATCGATGACATCTTGGTGTATTCCAAGACTAAGGCGGATCATGTTAGTCACTTGAGGATAGTGCTACAAAGGTTGAGAGAGGAGAAACTATTTGCAAAATTTTCCAAATGTGAATTTTAGATGGATTCGGTGGTGTTCTTAGGGCATGTGGTGTCTAAAGAGGAAATCAGAGTAGACCCGACTAAGGTTGAGGCGGTAAAAGGTTGGTCGAGGCCAACTTCAACTACTGAGATTTGCAGTTTTGTGGGGTTAGCAAGGTATTATAGGAGGTTTATTCAGGGCTTTTCTTCCATTTCATCCCCACTAACTAGATTAACCCAGAAGAATGTAATCTTCCATTGGTCTGAGCAGTGTGAAGCGAGCTTCCAAAAGCTTAACATTTTGTTGACTTCAGCTTGTATTTTGACGCTACCTGAGGCAGATATGGACTTCACGGTATATTGTGATGCTTCAAGAGTTAGATTAGGTGGGGTATTGATGCAAAAAGGAAAAGTTATTGCCTATGCATCTAGATAGTTGAAGGTCCATGAGAAAACTACCCTACTCATGACTTGCAATTAGCGGTTGTTGTTTTTGTGCTTAAGCTGTGGTATCACTATTTATATGATGCACATTGCGAGGTCTTCACTAATCATAAGAGCCTTCAGTATATCTTTAGCCAAAAGGATCTAAACTTAAGGCAACGTAGATGGATAGAGTTACTAAAGAACTACGATTTAACCATCCTATATCATCCAGAGAAGGTGAATGTTATGGCGATGCCTTAAGCAGAAAGACTTTTAGCATGGGTAGTCTAGCCCCCATTCGAGTAAAGGAGAGACCTTTGGCCAGGGATGTTCAATGTCTAGTGAATGACCTAGTCAGGTTACAACTGTCTGATAAAGGTAGTGTCCTTGCTTTTCTCGAGATTTGTTCTTCCTTGATGGACCTAATTCAAGAGCGACAATTTGAGGATGAGAAGTTATGCCTCATCAGGGACAAAGTAACCAGAGGAGAGGCTAAGGAAGCAATGCTCGATTCTGATGATGTTTTGAGAATTAGAGTTCGAGTCTGTGTGCCTAAGGTAGGTGATTTGATTAGACTGATTCTCGAGGAGGCTCACTGTACTCGTTACTCCATTCATCCAGGAGTAGCAAAGATGTATTATGACCTAAGTCAACACTATTGGTGGTATGGTATGAAAAGGGATATTTCAGAATTTGTGGCTAAGTGTTTGACTTGTCAACAGGTTAAGTGTGAGCACCAGCGACCTGGAGGTAAGTTTTAGAGGCCACCCATTCCTACATGGAAGTGGAAGCGAATTTCTATGGATTTCGTGGTGGGATTGCCTACTATTGTGGGAGGTTATAACTCTATCTGAGTAGTAGTGGATCGATTAACTAAGTCTGCTCATTTCATTCGTGTAAAAGTCAAGTATACAGTAGAGAAGTTAGCAGAGCTCTACAGCAGTCAGATAGTGAGGTTGCATGATGTGCCAATTTCTATCATTTCTGATCGGGGTTCACTTTTTACTTCATACTTTTGGAGAGCCTTGCAGTAAGGTCTAGGTACTCGACTGGATTTAAATTCAGCCTTTCACTCTCAGACAGATGGACAGTCTGAGCAGACTATTTAGGTCTTGAGGGATATATGCTGCAAGCGTGTGTGATTAATTTTGGTTCACATTGGGACCAATACTTACCTTTAGCAGAGTTCGCCTATAATAATAGCTATAACTCCAGTATTCAAATGGCTCCATTCGAGGCATTATATGGTAGATGGTGTAGATCTCCAATTGGTTGGTTCGATTCTGCTAAGACTGAGTCGCTAGATGCAGACTTTTTGAGGGATGCTGTGGAAAAGGCTCATATGATTCAGGATAGGTTGTTGGCTGCTCAGAGTCGACAAAAGAGTTATGCGGATAGAAGGGTTTGAGCCTTAGAGTTTATGGAGGGCGATCATGTTTGGCTCAAGGTATCACCCATGAAGGGTGTGATGCAATTTGGGAAGAAGGGCAAACTTAGCCCTCGATTCATTAGCCCATTTGAGATCTTAGAGCGAGTTGGAGAGGTGGCTTATAGAATAGCCTTGCCACCTAACTTATCATCCATACACCCTGTGTTCCATGTCTCCATCCTTCGGAAGTATGTGCCCGACAAGTTTCATATACTCTCATTCGATTTTGTAGCATTAAATCCAGACTTGTCGTTTGAGGAGGAGTCTATTACTATTTTACATAGGCAGGTTCACAAGCTTCGAAATAAAGAGATTGCTTCGGTAAAGGTTCAATGGAAGAATTATTCAGTTCGAGAAGCAACTTGGGAGAAAGAGTCAGAGATACGTGCTATTTATCTTCGACTTTCCAAAACTTCAGGTACTTTCTTTTAGTTTATGTTCGAGGACGAACATGATTTTTAGCGGTGGATGATGTAACGACCTCGAATTTTTGTCTACTTGAGTGAGAATAAAAAGAAATATATATATATATATATATAAGAATAATAATTATAAAAATAGAATGATTAAGTCACTAATTATAGTATTATAATATTTTAAGAGGACTAGATAGGCCATCTCTTTATTATATTGTTAGTGTAATTTTTTTTTTATACAATATTGTTAAGTGTATCTAGCACTAGGTGTCTTTTTTTTTCAATAAGAGCAAATAGCACTTGGATTATTTATATAATATTTCTAAAGTGCCAATGACACTTGTTTGTCTTTGCATGACGTGGAGTCTTTCATGCTCCACTCAAATTATTTTAAATTCGTAAGAGCTCTATATTGCTTTCTCTCTATATATAGAGCAAATTCTTCTCAGTGATCCAAGGCAGTGAACGAAAAAAAGAAAAAAAGAAAATATATAGTTTATGTAATAGTTGGGAGATTTATTAAATTGGACAGAGGTGTTTAATGGTGTAGAGGTTCGATAATTTTATTGTAAGTTACTTCTATTTTTTAAATCTTTTATAATAAAATATTTTATATAAATAAGTTTATTTTCGTGTCCTTTTAAGTACTTCATTATGAAAAATATTATTATGGTATATTTATGTTGATGATTCAAAGTTAAGTTGAGGTATAATAATCTATGTGACTAGATTGCGGTGTTATAGATTTTATATAAAAAGGAAAGGTCATAGTATTAGAGTGACCGTGACTTGACTAAGGCAAGTGGACTTTCAAAACTTTGTAATTCTCGTAGAATTCTCAAAATTTTCCTTTCTCCTACGTGTGATATGTGAAATATTTTGATATGATATGAAATGAGATGATTAAAAATATAAATGTGAGTTGACGTGTTATTATGGTACTTGAATTGACAAATATGATGAAGTGACGAGAATTATATATTTTTAATATATATATTATTGTGATTGAAAATAATGAGTGAATGTATTTGTGAAATTCATATCATGTTCATTCATTCCATGACATGCATATGTGCATTGATTTCTGATATTGACAAAATAAGATAAGAAAATATATTAGGATCGAGGTCTTTATCGGTTGAGATGTCGAGGTCTTTACCGGCAAAGTTATAATGATATTGGGACCGAGGTCTTTACCGATCGAGATGTGATGCCGAGATTTCTGCTGGTAAATTTATATTGTGACGCCAAGGTTTCTGTCGACGAATTTATATCATGATGCCGAGGTTTTTACTGGCATGTTTATGATGATATTGTGATGCCGAGGTTTCTGCTGGCATGTTTATGATAATATTATGATGCCGAGGTTTCTGCCGGCGATGATGTGATGGCATAATTGCATAATGCATTGGATATCACTCTTTCATACCATTGCATAACATGATGTCGTCACTATGATTGATTGTGCTTTTAACTTATGCTTTGGAAAGTGTGATATAATGAAATACTATCTTATTTAAATATTATATGTTGCTGGGTCGGAATGACCTTTGTATAAGAGGGATACGTGGATATTGAGTGAGACGAAGGGAGTTTGTGTATTCTATTAGAATTCCTTGTTTTGTTAGTTGACTTGCTAGGTACCGCGTGTATTTTGGTACTCACCCCTTACTTCTACACTCATGTAGGTGGTGAACGCGGGCAGTGAAAAGTAATTCCTTAAAGCTTCGAGGATTCTCAGGAGACGTAGAGAGGTAGCTGTTGTCATCTAGCTTACTCTCTTGTTCCTATTTCTTCTATACTTGTTCTATTTGAGAAGGAGGAAAGTTTGGACTTGTATTTCCTTGATTTTTCTATATTTCTAGTGGCTTGTATGCGTGACAACCATTCCTTGGGTGGAATTTGAGTTTATGAAAATTCTCCATTTTAGTTATTTGTTTTAGTTAAAATGCTTCCGCATGTTATATTTATTATCCTTTTTGAGTTAAGGTTGACTTGTTCTGGTGGGGTTGAACAAGTGCTATCACGCCCAATTTTTGGGTCGTGACAGAAGATCATCAAGAAATACCTCAAAAAACTCATTCACTATCGGGATTGACTCAAAAGTGGGAGAATCAACATTCTCAGACTTCACTCATACGAGGTGATAGATATAACCCTTTGTTATCAACTTTCTAGCTCTAAGATAGGATCTGAATTTGTCCTTAAGGGCCACAGAACTCCCTTTCCACTCTAAGGCAGGATCATTAGGAAATTGAAACCTAACCGTCCGAGTCCTACAATCAATAGAAGCATAACAAGCATGAAGCCAATCCATGCCCATTATCACATCAAAATCGACCATCTCTAATACTATCAAATCAACTAATGTGTCCTTATGATAGATAGACACTACACAATCCCTATAAACTCTTTCAGCGAAGATGAACTCTCCGGTAGGAATAGAGACAGAAAAAAGCTCAAGTAAACACTCAGGAAGAATACCAAACTTTCTAGCCATATAAAGAGTTATAAAAGATAAGGTGGCACCCGGATCAATCAATACATATTAGTCATAAGCAAAAACACAAAGTATACCCATGGAAATATCTACTACGACCTCCTGCTCCTATCGATTACCCATAACATAAAGGTGGTTCGTCTCTCCTCCTGCCTCGTAGTGTAGTACCCCTTTGTTAATTACCTATTGGAGATGCTGTGGAAGACTGAGCTTTGTCGCTCCTCTAGCCTCGCCTCCTTTTCGAGCACTCATAGCTGAAGTGACCAATCGGATCGCAGGCATAATACACATCCTTACTAATAGGACACTCACCTAGATGAAGCTTACCACATTTGTTGCAGGGTGGCTTTCCCCTTATGACTTGGGTCACACTGGTGTGAGATTGGGCGCCTGGGGTCCTAAAATTCTGCTGACCCTGAGATTTCTAATTATAGGTTAATTACATGGGCGCATTGGCTGTAGATGGTGTGGGATATGATAATCTCCTCTGGAAAAAGGATTTATCACCTCTATTCTATCTTTGTGGGTTAGGCTCATGTCCCACTGATCTCGCCTTTCTGCTCAAGTGTTCCTCTCTATCTCTCTTCTTATCTTTCTGTCTGCTGGGAATACACCGTAAGTCAGGAGATGTCCATCCCAAGAATCAGCAACGCAGCCTTGCACTCTCTCTGCACATGCCTAGCCAAGTCAGACACGAACCTCCTCATCCGCTGCCTCATATCCGTCACCAACTCAGGAGCATACCTTGACAACTTGGTGAACTTAAGGATGTACTCCTTCACCGTCATCCCTTCTTGCTTCAAATTCACCAACTCATCTGTCCTTGCTTCTCTCAACTCCTGAGGAAAGAAGTGATCAAGAAAGGCGACTTTGAACTCATCCCATGTTGCAGGCTCCGCATCCTCGCCTCTACTCCCCTCCTACTGAGTGTACCACATATCGGCCATGTCCTTGAGCTGGTAGGATGCAAGCCCAACTCCCTCGATATAAGTTGCATGCATGGCTCTTAGGACCTTGTACATCTTGTCAATGAAGTTCTATGGGTCCTCATCCACCTTTGACCCAATATACATAGGCAATTTCATCCTCAAGAAGTCCCTTAGATGAGTTGCAACTGAGGCCTCCTGGAGCCTGAGAACTGTGGCTTTTCCCCTAGGAGGCCATCAATTGAGTCAGCATGGTGATGGATCCCCTGTGTTCAGCCTCAGTAGTGGGTGCTAGTTGGGGCTGAGTAGGGGGCACCTGACAATCCTAGCGGGGCATCCCCGTCTCCTTGTCTCAGTCTGCACTAGAGCCTTCGATTGGTTGTTCTCAGCGACGGGCGCAGTGGTATCCCTCTGAGAGCCTGTTCTTTTTGGCGGCATTTTCTTTAAGCGCAAAACATATAAGTCAAAAGCAGAAGTTCACAAGTTAACTCTATAGTACGATCTCAGATCATAAAAGAAGGATAACACTTCCTAATGTCCTATAGCCTCGTGCTTATGAAGTATGGTGCACAACACAACCATAAATAATACTCTACTGGACGCGCTTCATAGACTCCCTAGGACACTTGAACTCTGGGCTGTGATATCAAGTTTGTCATGCCACGAGAGAGTACCCTAGATGTGACTGGCACTCAGACACTATTGCTAGCCTCCAAGCGGACCCCTTAGTATATTTGACCATCGTTCAGTTAACTTATCAGCAAAAAAGAAGTGAAATAATGAGTATAAATTCTATCATATCAGTAGGCTCATACTATCATTATCATTCTATCATAAAAGAACAAAATAGATAACAGTTGTCTCAAAAAGAGAAATGAAATAAAGAGGGAAAAGGACCCTCAACATTAACATCTCTATCATGTCTATGAAGCCTCTATACTATAGTCTGAAAATGGTACCATGATAGGCCATGACTTCCAAATAACAAGTAAAAAGACTGTCTAATAATAAAATTAAATATTCCTTCGAATGCTGGGGAGGACTCGCCATTGTCAGGAATGAAGAACTCTGAAACCTCAAAGATCGCACTGCTAAAGTCCTCAATCTACAGTATCTGCATCATAAAATGATGTAGCGCCAAAGGGGCATTAGTACGTAGAATGTGTTGTATGTAAAATGAGCTATGAAAAATGAAACAATATAGTCTGACATTGATCAATGTCATGACCCAAAAATTCGGCGTGATGACACTTATTCAATCTTACCAATACAAGTCAATCTTAACCTAGAGATAATATATTTCGCGGAAGCAATTAACTCGAGTAACTGAAATTAAAAATTTTCATAATCTTAAATACCACCCAAGGATTGGTTATCACGCGTACAAGCCACTAGAAATATAGAAAATCAAAGAAAATACAAGTCCAAACTGTTCTTCTTCTCAAATAGAACAAATACAGAAGAAATAGAAACAAGAGAGTTAGGCAGATGACAATAACTACCTCTCTACGTCTCCAGAGAATTCTTAATGCTTTAAGGGATGTCTATTCACAGCCCGGGTTCACCACCTACACGAGTGTAGAAGCAAGGAGTGAGTACCAAATACCATGTGGTACTCAACAAGTCAACTAACAAAACAAAGTAAGTCTAATAGAATACACAAACTCCTTTCGTCCCCGTCGATCTCCACAACATACAACCTGTACAAAAGTTACTCTGACCCAGCAACATATAATATTTAAATAAGATAGTATTTTAGTATATCAAAATTTTCCAAAACACACGCTAAGGGCACAATCAATCATAATGAACACACCGTGCTATGCAATAGTATGCAAGCGTGATATGCAATGTATTATGTGTTAACTGTCGACAAAGAACTCGGCATCACAATATCATCATAATTCACCGGCATATTACCTCGGTATCACAATAAATTTTTTGGCATGTTACCTCGGCATTACAATATCTTCGCCGGTATGTTACCTCGGCATCACAGTATATTCACCGGCATGTTACCTCGGCATCACAATATCTCGACCAGTAAATACCTCGGTCCCAATATCTTTTTATTTTATTTTGTCAATATTTGGAATCAATGCAAATATGCATGTCATGGAATGAATGAACATGATATGAATTCCACAGACACATTCATTTATTATTTTTAATCACAATAATATATATATAGAAAAAATATAGAATTCTCATCACTTCACCGCCTTTGTCAATTTAAGTACCATAATAACACGTCAATTCACATTTACATTTTTAATCATCTCACTTCATATAATATTAAAATATTTCACGTATCACATGTAGGAGATAGGAAAATTTGAGAATTCTACGGGAATTACAAAGTTTTGAAAGTCCACTTGCCTTAGTCAAATCACGGTCAATTTAACACTTTGGCCTTTTCTTTTTTGTATGAAATCTGTAGCACCACGATCTAGTCAAATAAATTATTACACGTCAACTTTACTTTGATCCAACAAGATAAATTTATCATAATAATATTTTCATAATGAAGTACTTAAAAGTACACGAAAATAACTCATTTAAAAAATATCTTATTATAAAAGACTTAAGAAATAGTAGCAACTTACAATAAAATTGTCGAAGCTCCACGCAATAAAACACCTCTCTTTAGTTAATAAGCTCTCGAAATATTATTTAAACTATTTTTCTCACGTTTTATTATTTTTTTATTTTGCCTTGTTGAGCAGAATGCTCTATGTTTTCTTGCTTTGGCTATATGATTACTGAGCAGAATCCTCTACTCTATTTACAGAGAATACACTCGGCCAAAGAGTTATACACTAAAAGAATTTAAAAGAGGGCATTACATTATTAATTAAGAATGGAAGACAAAGTTGATTCATCATTGCATTATTTAAAGAAGAAGTGGGAAACAAATGGAGTATTAAAAACAAAATAAGTACTCCATTAACAATATAAGGTATTAAAATATCAAAATATTAAAAATATTAAAATATGTTTTTATTTTATTTATTTGTTTATTTTTAAATCCCCTTACACTATTTCAACTCAAGAAGATAAAATTTTGAGATCGTTACAATTAATCACTCTGCCTCACCTCAAGTATAGGAGAAAAGGATCTATCACTTCACTAGCTATCAAGGATCACATCCATCTTACTTTGGAGTTCTATCATCATGGTCCTAGCTGAGAGTTTCTATAACCGACAACCACTACCTATGAGCTAGTAGTGATATAACGAAAAGATGTCATTGTCACATCCGTCCAGTACCTTCCCGAGGGTAAAGGATGAGTCTGTCAGTGGATCCAGAAGTCTATCAAGTTCCCTTTAGGGACAAAGGATACATCCGCTTTCGTGGTCCAATCCTCTCCTACTCCAGCCGCGTAGTTAATGAGCTTGAGTGGGACTCACTCTTATCCATTTCGGTGTTAATACTCCTCCCAGGACTTGATTTGCTCATAAATCTATCAATCCTTCAGGAACACTCATTATCCAACCTCTACGAGCAAAATTTTCTATCCAGTCTAAGAGAATTATACTCATTCAACTCTATCAGCTATAGATTCAGCTATAACAGTCATCAATACACTTAATTCAGGACTCAGACATCATTCTCAGACTTTCAAGGCTCTAGACACCCCCTATGTTCATTATTAAGTTATTAAAGAGAGAAATTTTAAAGATCAAGTCATAATCATATAGGAAGAAATTATACAGTAAGGGTAAACATGATGATCATCAACTCATGGTATATACAATTATGGTTTAAGGAATTTAAAACAAGAAATCTAAAATAGTGTACAAGAAAGGAGAACAATTGTTCAAGAATTTAAAGAATCCTTTCAAGAAAGGCCTCAAAAAACTCATAATCAAGTATATACAATTATGGTTTAAGGAATTTAAAACAAGAAATCTAAAATAGTGTACAAGAAAGGAGGACAATTATTCAAGAATTTAAAGAAACCTTTCAAGAAAGGCCTCAAGAAACTCATAATCAAGATTATAGTCATGAACTTGTCATCTTAACTCTAATTTGACACATGAGAGAGCAATCCCATGCTTTTGGGTAGCCTTTACATACCTTGAAGGAAGATTCGATAAAGAAATTGGAAGATCTTCTTGGAACCCTTACTTTCCTCTCTTCTCTTTCTCTTTGAATAGCATAGAACTTAGAAATTTTATGGGTTTAAAAACCCTCTTTCGTACAAAAATAGGCTTTATAATAGTCTTGGGGACATTTAAAAAGTATTAGAAAGGACCACTTTGCCCTTCCTGAATTTACAATAAAATCCATCACCAACTTTACACTAGTCCGCGACGTGGACCTATCGCGTAGTAGTGTATTTTCGAAACTAACCTCTCATTGAAAATTAGAGAAAAAATGTAAGTGTGGGTGCATGCTGGGTTCGCGACGCGGACCTATCGCATATCCTCACTGTTTCTGGCCAAAATGTGTCATTTCAAAAATCGACCCAATTTGTTCTAAATTGGGTTGAGACCACTTCGTGACTCAATTTTTTGCGCTGATCGCAAATTCGATCTTGGATTTTCCATCAGAGCTTGGGAAGATACATTGTGCACATGATGAATTTTAGGGGCATTTTCATAATATTTACGGGGCTTTACAAAAAATCATGATATAAGATCAATATTGATATAATTTAATTTGTGAATTCTTCTAATAACAATATTAATAATAAATATGAAATTTGATTTCAATCACGCCATCAAAATAATATGAATAAATATTTTTATTAAATAGCACAATTAATACAAATTAAATTTCACTAATCAAATTCATATTGATAAACTTTATGAGTTCAAATTCATGTCAAATTGAAGTAATACAAAGTTGTGTACAATCACTTGAACATTACGATTTTAAATTCATTAAAATACACAT
>JAOTQJ010061646.1:0-13742 GCA_025642045.1 Solanum sejunctum | reverse complement strand
TTGACCCCACATCCCTTTTTATTCTTAAGGACCTAACTTAGGTAAAATGTTATATTCGGTCCCAAACTTTATTAAATTGAACCAATTAAGGACGTTCGGGGTTTAAATTACTTTGCGGGTCCTAACAACAAGGGTGGACCAACAATATAACATTAGTGGAGTTAAATACACCAGATAATATGCAAGTTATGACCCTTTTATCATTGCCTAAAATGCTAAGCAAGTCTATTATGCTCCATATCCATTACATAAAAATAAGGCTGATTGGTGGGTTGTTATTAAGACAAAGCCTATGAGAAGAATATAAATTGAGAATGTGTTAGATATGGCATACCAAAATGATATCGCACTTGTTCAACAAGAAGTTGATGTTGACTTGGAAACCATACTAGAGCATCCTCAACACATACTAGAAGAGGTTTCTGATGATGAGCTTGTAATACCAAACATTAAGGAAGATGTAAACGAGGATTATGAATCATTTAAGGTGGAAAAACTAGAGAATAATAAATATGAAACAATTGAGGAGGAAGAATCGGTGGATGATGAAATTGAAAGAAGCGAAGAGGAATAGAGCAATACATTATAGCTAGTATGTACATTATTTATTGTTCTAACATTAAATTTATTTATTTTTTTTATATATTAGATTATTACTTTACATACAGACGTCATCTGATGGTGATAGTGATAGACCTCGAGATCATCTTAGGGCAAGAAATTCTAGCATAGGCAGGAAGAACAAGACTAGCACACGTATTGATCTTGGGGATATTCTAGGACATATTTTCTTTTCCTCCGATCTCCATAGATGCCCAACTACTTATCCTACCATTGAGGTTGTTCTGTTTAGGACTATGGATCCTCTGACTTATCATAGTCAGTTTCGGAGATCACATGATGCTTCTTCCTTATTACAGCCCATGTTTATTTTATATGTCTAGATCATCCTGCTACCAATAGTGACTAGTCCATGACCTCGCAGATTATCACTTTGGGTACTCCATATTCAGTGTTAAGTCTCCCTCATCTCAATCTCCTTACCTATCATCCATCAAACTTAATGATTCTACTGATGAGATTGTTGTCACTCCTCCACTGACTAAGCATGATATGCATCTTTCGGCATCAGCTTTACCTGCTACTCTCGAGACAGCACCAAATGTCATAGGGTTAGCTTCCTGGCCAGTGAGATAGGCATAGGAGTGTTTTGATAGTGCCTGATGGAGTCTTGTAAATTTGTTCTTCTATTTATTTATTTTGCTACATTACTAAATATTCATGAACTAATATATTTATTATATGTCTTGCAGGTGGCATCCATCGAAGGATAATGCCAGGGCCTTACAAGAGAGTGTTAGGAGACTATTTAATGAGCCTTATTACTCCTGAGGAAAAATTCCAAATAGAATTTGTTAGGTCATGTTTAATGAGTTTAAGGTATATAATTAGTTTATACATTTATTTAAAATTAAGTATATTATTTATAGTATAAAGTATCTACTAATTCTCTAACATTTATCTTCTTATTTGTCCAGACTATGTGTACATGGGATGAAAAGTAGAATATGGTCATTGCGACCACATTAGAGAGGAGCGCGAGTGCTAGACTATCTAGCTGGCTCAATAAATTACGGGACGATGGAAAGCTCGAGGGTTGGTTGCAGTCACACATATATAAGTAGTTGTATCAGTATTGGGACACCAATGAATTCAAAGCTTTGTCTGACCAAGCAAAAAAGGCTAGAGGGAGTTTGAAGGGTGGCTCATTGTACACCAGAGGTGCAAAGAGTGTTAGGACTATTTCTCGGAGATGATAAGATTTTTATATTTAAAGTTTAAATTCATAATCTTAAATACTTTTTTTGATTACATATTTATTTTATTAATTATATTATTAATTTTTTATAGGAGCAAGAAATGAGATGAATTCCATTTCAGCATGAGGTTTTCAAGAAAAATCATATTAGAAAGAAGGAGAATAAGTCAGACCCGGACGTCTAGGTCGAGCAGAGGACTGAACAAGCTTACGTAAGCTTTTTAACACTTATATATATATTAAGTATTCATTCTAACTCTGAATTATTTTTTAATATGCAGCAAGACTACGAGAGATACATTCGAGAACTTGGAGATGATATCCAACTTACGCCTAAACTGTCTCATTAAATTTGGACTAAGAAAGTAGGGGGGGGGGGGAGCCACAAAGGCTGTATATATGACATGGGCTTTAAGAATGATATACGATGAATCCAATTAGGTTTAGAAGGCATTGGATCATCGAGATAGGCCGAGGCCCTAGACCAGGTTCAGTTGGCTGCCATGTCTCAAAAAATAGAATAACTTTCAAGTGAATTCACAATTTCTAAGACAAGGAGCGTTGAGCAACAGAAAAAAGTTGTACAAATCAAAGAACAAGTGCTCAACCTCGCCCATAGGCCTGTATTGCATCCGTCTGCTCCCGAATATGAAGAAAGTGATGATGATGTGTTTGTTGAGAATACTCCTTAGGCATTTTGAAAAATTCAGTTATGTTTGGACACTTTAGTTGTATTTTGGATACTTTAGACTATTTTAATGAATTTTATGTTTGTTTAAAACATTATAATTGTTGATTTATTTTCATTTTTAATGTTTAATTTTGATTGGTGTTATGTATTTTGTATGTTGAACTTGTTGTTGGTGCTGTTGGATAGCTTCTTTGGAGTAGAATTGAATTGTTTTATATATTATAGGTGGGTAGCAGAAACTATAGGTTTTTGCTGTCAAAAAAATGCATAAAAAGCAATGGACAAGGTCCCTATAAAAAAAATTGCAAAAAAGTGACAGATAGGGACTGTCACGCCCTAAGTCCCAGTAGGGCGGACAGGCACCCATTGCCAATGAGGCTCGGGAGAACCTAACCTATATCTATGCACTTTCTATATATTTTATAAAGAATTTCTATATATAATATGCCTTTATGCAAGTAAACAGTGATACAAGCCAAAAGAAAATGCATGTGACTAGGCCGTTGGGGCCACGGTGTCGAAAGTATGGGACATGATCACACTTTAATTTATATAGTTTACAAAGACTCTAGACAAGAGAAAGTACCGGACAAGGGTCGGGACAAGCTCTGCCTCAATTAACTGTACAATACAAACATATAATCTTTAGACACACACACAAAGTTTCAGAATAACTTGGAGCTTGGTAACAATAGTTGGGTATCCTGGACTCTACTGGGGAAATCTACTAGCACCTGTACTTGCAACATGAAATGTACGTCCCCTGTAAGGGATGTCAGCACGAGGTAATATACTGAGTATGTAAGGCATGATAAACTATATATAAAGTAACAACTTTAAATGAAATTATGCACTGGTGTGGAATAAGAGACCACCTTTGGATATACTTTAGAATCCAGTAATTTATATTATTTATATTATTTTATTTTTACTATATAATCTGTGCACATCATGTAAAACAAATGACTAGCTGATCAGTGGTTAAACTGTATCAGGATCGTCCCTTGCTAGGTTCTTCCTTAACCCCTCGGGCTACCACCCGTGATAGGATGGTCTCTGGCTAGGTGATTCTTCCACCCCTCAGGCTACCATCCATCAAAATAATATACTTTATCTTTCAATTACCTTTGAGATGATTCTTTTGATCGTCACATTATTGGAGCTTTAAGGCTGTATATATAACATATGACATGTAGATAATCATACAAGACAATATGATAATGAAGAGAGTATGTTACATAACTAATGTAATGCGTATGAGGTGAAATAACTCGTGAACTTTACTTAGCAACAAGAATTCATGTAACTTGGTATCCACGTACGGATGTAGATTCAAAGCTGATTATGTATGAAAACATATGAGCATGTAAAGAAAAATGGAGACACAATTAATTATTGTGTCAGAGTTAGTAAATGCCTTATTGTACCAAGTAGGACTCTATGTTTCATGCCAAATGATACAAAATCAAGTAGCCTGACATACCTCATTGTATGACCTTGTTACTACCTTGTTGTGGCTGCTTTTCCCTCAAATATTTATCTATAGCATATTAGGTAATAATACTAGTATTAGCAGCAACACAACACTTCTTAGAAGTCCAATATCATAAAAACTAACATCCGAACAGTAAACTTATAACTATCGCCTTAAAGGCATTCCTTTGTCACTTATAATCATATTTTTCTTGCAACCATTCTTATGTACACATTATATACAAATCATTTCAGACCCTTAACATCCTTACAATGGCCCATAAAGCATAACACATAACGATCCTACACAACCTACAAATGGACAATATAACTATACCCCCCTTCGCTACATTTCGACGTTGACAATTCCAAACATGTTCCAACTCTAACTAAACTATTTCAACAATATTTACACATACAAACAGTGATAATACTATGTTAGAACATCACCCAAGAAGTCATGAAGGGCGTGAACCAATAGCCTTCCATCTAACAACCCACAAATTCTAATCAACATTACACTCAAGACAACACAATAAAACTTATTATTTAAATGAAACCAAAATCAGGGCATCAACCTTAGGGTGATATCTATAACTCAAACTATGTTAAGAACGTCAAATTATCTTCATAATACAGCCCACAAACTACATAGAAGTCATTAAAATAAAAGGCAAGTGTGCAACAATTTTCTGAACACATGCTGTTCAGAATTTCTAGTGTAACATACTATTATATACTTCTTGATTTTCATGAAGAAACCTTACTAAAAACACAACTATAATCACTTGTATTTATCCTCAAAGTTGAGATCCTCCTTTAGAACCCTAAAAGATATTTTTATCTGCTGCTCAAGGTCAAGAAACGTTGAGAGAAAACTTAGAGAGTAAAGGTGATTTTATTTTTGCTGTAAGTGGAAAATGATTGTGGGAGCTGTTTTGACCACTTTTTACAAAGCTACTTCTACGAATTTATTTTGATCTCTTGACCAAATAATATCATATATACTTAGGCTGATTATTCAACAAGTAGTTCCCCTAAATTGGGCATAAATGGGCATAAATCTGATGGACTTTGGCTGCCGATTTCTAGCTTTCTTCTTACTTGGTTTTTGTACCAAATAGCCAAGTGGTTTGTGTTACACTTGGGACCTTCTTACATTCTTCTTAGACTGAAAATAAGGTCCATTTATGATGCTAAAACATGGGCTAAAATTACACCCTTAAAATGGATTTTATTCGTAATCGGACTTGGACAAATTCGACGTCGGGCCTCGTCTTTGTTGAGCTAGCAAATTTAAGCTAGTCAAGTAGGTGACTCACCTACTAGATTATTAATTCATAAAAACACCTTAATTCTCTTACTTTCTTTAGGGATTTAATATCCTCAATTTAACACAAAACATATATACACTCGACCATCTTAAGCGTTAGACACCCATATTGCCCATTAACATGAGATTCAAGCACTTTCAAGAATTGATGCTAATTTGACCAAACCCTATCATGATTCATTCACACAGCATTAGTACATGTAAAATGTGTTGTGTTACATCCTTCCCCCTTTAGGAACATTCATCCTCAAATGTTAGCACAATTTGGTAGCTTAACAATGTACAAACCTTAATATAAATAAACCTTTAACAACACACTAAGTATTCAATCACAGGTACCTATTAGTGTTCCAATTTGGCATGATGGGCATCCTCTTTAGCTTCAAATAAGTGAGGGTATTTTGACTTCATCGCGTCCTCGACCTCCCAGGTTATCTTTTCTTCTTGTTGATTTCTCCAAAGTACCTTCATTGAAGCTATTTCTTTATTCCTCAGCTTCCTAACTTGACGATGTAGAATAGTAACAGGTACCTCTTCATAAGTGAGATCTTCTATAACCTGCACATCCTCAATAGGAGTGATATAAGATGGATCACCTATGTATTTTCGAAGCATTAAGACATGAAAAACTGGATGAACCATTGAAAGGTCTTGGGGTAGCTCTAGCTCATATGCAACCTGCCCGATCTTCTTAATAATTTTATAAGGCCCTATGAACGTGGGATTAGTTTTCCTTTCTTACCAAACCTCATAACCCCTTTAATTGGAGACACCTTTAAAAATACCCAATCTCCTACTGAAATTTCTAGCCCTCTCCTCCTAGCATCTGTATATGATTTATGATGATTTTGGGATGTTTCTAGCTGCTGCTGTATTACCTTAACTTTTTCCATGGCTTGGCATATTAGATCTGGCCCAAGCAAGGTGGTTTCACCCAATTCAAACCATCCAATTCGCGACCTATACTTCCTTCCATACAAAGCTTCATAAGGTTCCATCTTAATACTTGAATGGTAGCTCTTATTATAGGCAAACTCAATAAGTGGCAAATGGTCCACCCAGCTACCTTTAAAGTCCAATGCACAAGCTCGCAACATATCTTCAAGTGTCTGAATGGTGCGTTCTGCTTGACCGTCAGTTTGAGGATAGAATGTTATACTCAAATTTACTTATGTCCCTAAACTCCTTTGGAAAGACTTCCAAAACTTTGTAGTGCATTGAGCTCCTTGGTGAGATATAATAGAGATTGCGACTCCACGTAGCCTGACTATCTCTTTGAGGTACAACTTGGCATATCTCTTCCCAAACTTTGAGGTAAAACTTTGCAGTGAATTGAGCTCCTCCGCTATATAATCACTCCTGACAGGTAGGAAGTAAGCTGACTTTGTGAGTCTATCAACTATTACCCATATAGAGTTAAGCTTCTAAAATAAGTGAGATAAACTGGTAACAAAGTCCATATTGATCATATCCCACTTCCAGGTTGGAAGTTCTATACACTGCATATAACTTACTGGCTTTCGGTATTCTACATTCACTTATTGATAATTTGGACATTGAGCCACAAATTCTGCAAGGTCTTTTTTCATGCCTTCCCACCAAAACACTCCCTTAAGGTCATAGTACATCTTAGTTGACCCTGGATGGATGGAATATCGGGAATATGGGCTTCTTCCATCATCCTCTTTCTTAACCCATTAATATCAGGCACACATAAACTATTTTGGCAGTAAAGTACTCTATTTTGTGTAAGGTCAAAGTCCTTTATTGTACCCTGACTCACCTTTTCCTTAAGCTATCGTAGAATAGGATCCTCGAATGATTTTTCTTTCACCTCCATTACTAATGAAGACGTTGCTGCATTATGTACAATAACCCCTTTCTTTGGAGTTTCAAGAAGGTGAACTCCCAAATTGGCTAGTTGACGTAGATCCTTAGCTACCCCTTGACTAACCATGTCCTGATCACCAGTGATTACAACTACTTTATGACTCAGAGCATTAGCTACCACATTTGCCTTCTATGGATGGTATAATATATTAACGTCGTAATCCTTTATTAGTTCTAGCCATCTCCGATTTCTTAAATTTAGATCCTTCTGCTTAAAAATGTATTGCAGGCTCTTATAATCAGTATATATATCAACGTGAACCCCATACAAATAGTGGTGCCATATTTTCAAAGCAAATACAACCGCTGCTAGCTCAAGATCATAAGTTGGGTAATTCTTCTCACATGGTTATAGCTGTCTGGATATATAAGTAATTACCCTCCCATGCTGTGTCACCAGACATCCTAAGCCAATTCCTGAAGCATTACAATAAATTGCATACCCCTCGGTGCCTTTTGGAAGTACTAGCACAGGTGCAGAAGTTAGCTTATTTTTCAGTTCCTGAAAGCTCCTTTCACATGCATCATTCCATTAGAACTTGGTTGCCATATGTATTAACTTTGTTAGAGGTGCAGAAATGGAAGAAAAACCTTCAACAAACCTTCTGTAATAACCTACCAAACCTAGGAAGCTTCAAACTTCTCTGGGCGTCGTTAGCCTTGGCCAATCTTTCACAACATCTATCTTCTGTGAATCAACTCTTATTCCCTCCTCAGACACAATATAACCTAGGAATGCCACTGATTTTAGCCAAAATTCACATTTAGAAAACTTGGGATACAACTGTCGATCACAAAGAACCTGTAACACCTGTCGTAAGTGATTTGCATGGTCCTTTTCTGACCTTGAGTATACCAAAATGTCATCTATAAATACTATCACGAACATATCCAAGAATGGCTTAAATACCCTGTTCACCAGATCTATAAAATATCTAGTGCATTCGTTAGCCCAAATGACATAACAAGAAATTCAAAGTGATCGTATCGTGTTTTGAAAGCAGTCTTAGGTATATCTTCCTCTTTCACCCTCACTTGGTGATACCCTGATCTCAGATCAATTTTTGAAAAGCATTTAGCACCCTATAGCTGATCAAATAAATCATTAATCCTGGGGAGGAGGTATTTATTCTTAATTGACCCCCTATTCAATTGTCGATAGTCGATACATATTCTCAAGCTGCCATCCTTTTTGGGTACAAATAGCATTGGTGCAACCCAGAGAGGCACACTAGGTCTTATAAAATCCTTGTCCAATAAGTCTTTCAATTGCTCTTTTAATTCATGCAACTCTACCGAGGCTATTCTATATGAAAGGATAGAAATAGGTTGAGTGCTTGGAAATAAGTCAATATCAAAATCTATTTCTCGTTCAGAAGGTAAGCCTAAAAGTTCATCAGGGAACACATCAATAAATTCATTCACAACTGGGATTGATTGAAGAGTTGGAGATTCTGCCTCTATATCCCTTACTCTAACAAAATGACATTTATAACCCTTAGATATCATCTTTTTGGCCTTAAGATAAGAGATAAAATTCCGCTTTGATGCCCCAATATTGCCTTTCCATTCAAGAACTACCTCATTTGGAAAGTAGAAGTACACTTTCTTAGTTGAACAATTCATGGTGGCATAGCAAGAAGATAACCAATCCATAGCCATTATAAAATCAAATTCCACCATTTCTAACTCAATAAGTTCAACAAATGTGTCACGACCACAAACAGTTACTACATAGCCATAATAATCCCTTCTAGCCATAATAGATTCACTAGTTGGTGTAGACACTTCAAATGGTTTACTCAATAATTTAGGTGTTCTCTTAAGCTTTCTAGCAACTAGTGGAGTAATGTATGATAGTGTAGAACCAGGGTCAATTAATGCATATACATTATGTGAAAAGATGGACAATGTACCTATGACCACATCAGGTGAAGATTCTAAATTTTGCCGACTCCCTAGAGCATAAGTGCGATTCTGGACCCTGCTGGAGCTAGCTACTCCTATAACACCTCTACCATGACCCATAGGTGCTTGTTGACCCCTACCTAAGATGATGCAATAGCTGACCCAATAGATTGTGCTATATCACCCATACGCCTCCTTAGTCAATCCCTCATCATGTGCCTTAGTGCACCATACCAATAACAAACATCTGTCCCAACATGACATATACCCAGATGACTTCTTCCACACTGTTAACAGGGCTTCCTAGGAGTCATTGGCTGGCCTGTCGATCCTCCTGTTGTCCGTCTACCTTGTTCCTCACCTCATTGATCAAACTAATTAATTCTAGACCCTTGAAGTTGTGGTAGAGCACTAGCTGCAAAATAGGAGAATGATGGCCTAGGCGGTCTATTAGTAAACTGAGTTCTAAACTCACCTGGGGATGGTGTAAACTACCCTGAAGATCTAGTCCTATTAGACTGCGCCTTTTCTAACTCCTGTGTCCTTCTCCTTTGCCTTTGATCCTCCAATTTCTGTGTAAAAGCTCGCATTCTCGTTATATCCATGTCTTTATTCAATGAAGCAATGGTACAGTCTCTGACCAGATACATATCCAATCTATCAACATATCGATGAACTCTATTTGCCATAGTAACAACTATATTAGGAGAATACCTGGATAGGGAATTAAATTGGAGGCTACACTCCCTCACGCTCATATTCTCCTGGTGGAGATTCAAGAACTAATGTACACGGGCCTCTTGGATCTCTAATAGCAAGTAATGGTAAGAAAAGGCCTCTTTAAACTCCTTCTAAGTGGTTGGGGGAGCATCTATATCTTTGGATTGCTTCTAAACTTCATACCACAATATAGCCACACCCTTCAACCTATATATGTCTAACTCAACAACTTCTGTATCACTCATATGCATAATATCTAAAGTGCACTGAATCTGATCAATAAAGTCTTGGGGATCTTCAGTAGGATCAGACCCAGTGAAGGCTGGAGGGTCCAAATTAAGAAAGTCCCATATCCTCATGCCAGCTGCCCTATTTACACCACCTGCACCCATAACTAGACCTTTCTGTCTTTGGCCAGCAACTATACGAGTCAATAGTTGAACTACATTTCTCAAATCCTACACATAGCATCGATAGGTGGTTCTGGGGGAATTTCACCATTACTGGATTCATTAGGAGCTGGAGGGGTTAGAAATATCTATGATAGAGACTCATCTTGAGCCTCATTTCATTGTCTCATATGACTGGGTGAACCAGCCACCATTTCTACTGCCTTTCCTTTACCTTTGGTCTTCCTAGTTTCTGGTATACTTGCTCGTTGCACCAAATTTAGGAGTTAGACATAATTCACCTAGCTCTATGCTGATCTAAAGAATGAAAAGAAATTAACAACTCCTAAATTCCACGTAGCCTCCTGCTTATAAATGTGGTGCATAACACATCGATAAATAAGATTCTACATAGACACGGCTTTGTAGACTCCCTAGAATAACCCGCTTTGATACCACTTCTGTCATGCCCCAAGTCTCAATAGGGCAGACCGGCACCCATTTCCAATGAGTCTCGGGAGAACCAACCTATATATATACACTTTCTCTACATTTTATAAAGGATTTCTATATTTAACAAACTTTTATACAAGTAAACAGTGATATAAGCCAAAAGAAAATGCATGTGACTAGGTCATTGGGGCCACGGTCTCAAAAGTATGGGATATAACCACACTTTAATTTACATAGTATACAAAGCCTCTAGATAAGAGAAAGTATCGAACAAGGATCAGGATAGGCCCCGCGTCAATTAACTATACAATACAAACATATAATCTCTAGACACACACAAAATTCTGGAACAACCTAGAGCTTGGTAATAGCAGTTGGATGTCTTGGACTCTACTGGGGAGATCTACTAGAACCTGTACCTATAACATGAAATGCAGGTCTCCCATAAGGGACGTCAGAATGAGATAATGTACTAAGTATGTAAGGGATGATATACTATATATAAAGTAACAACTTCAAATGAAACTATGCACTGTTGTGGAATAAGAGACCACCTTTGGATATACTTTGGAATCCTATACTTTATATTCTTTATATTACTTTACCTTTACTATATAATTTGTGCACATCATGTAATATAAATGACCAGCTAATCAGTAGTTAAACTGTATCGGGATCGTCCCTGGCTAGGTTCTTCCTTAACCCCTCAGGCTACCACCTGTGATAGGATGGTCTCTAGCTAGGTAATTCTTCCATCCCTTGGGCTAACACCTATCAAAATAATATACTTTATCTTTCAATTACCTTTGAGATGATTCTTTTGGTGGTCACAATATTGGAGCTTTAAGGCTGTGTATACAATATATGACATGTAGATAATCATACAAGACTATATGGCAATGAAGAGAGTATGTTACATAACTAATGTAATGCATATTAGATGAAACAACTCGTGAACTTTATTTAGAAACAAGAATTCATGTGACTTGGTATCCATGTACGGATGTAGATTCGTAGTTGATTATGTATAAAAACATATGAACATGTAAAAACAATGGAGACACAATTAATTGTTGTGTCAGAGTTAGTAAATGCCTTATTGTACCAAGGAGGACTCTATGTTTCATGCCAAATGATAAAAAATCAAGTAGCCTGACATACCTCGTTGTATGACCTCGTTACTACCTTGGAGTGGCTACTTTTATCTCAAATATTTATCTATAATATATTAGGAAATAAGACTAGTATTTGCAGCAACACAACACTTCTTGGCAGTCAAATATCATAAAAACTAACATCCGGACAACAAGCTTATAACTATCGCTCTAAAGGCATTCCTTCAATCTTGTCACTTATAATCGTATTTTCTTGCAACCATTCTTATGTATACATTAGATACAACTCATTTCATACCCTTAACAGCCTTACAACAACCCACAAAGCATAACACATAACAATCCTACACAACCTACAAATGGACAATATAATGTTACCCCCCTCGCTACATTTCAACGTTGACAATTCCAAACCTATTCCAACTCTAACCAAACTGTTCCAACAAAATTTACACATACAAACAGTGATAATACAATCTTAGAACATCACCCAAGAAGTCATGAAGGATGTGACCTAATAGCCTTCCATCTAACAACCCACAAATTCCAATCAACATGACATTCAAGATAGCACAATAAAACTCATTATTTAAATGAAACCAAAATCAGGGAATCAACCTTAGGGTGATATCTATAACTCAAACCATGTTAATAACATCAAATTCTATTCATAATACAGCCCATAAACCATATAAAAGTCACTAAAATAAAAGGCAAGTGTGAAACAATTTTCTGGACACATGCTGTCCAGAATTTCCAACATAACATACTATCATATACTTCTTGATTTTCATGAAGAAACCTTACTAAAAACACAATTATTATCACTTGCCATTATATTCAAAGTTGAGATCCTCCTTAAAAACCCTAAAAGATCCTTTTGGCTGCTGCTCAAGGTCAAGAAACGTTGAGAGAAAACTAAAAGAGTAAAGCTGATTTTGTTTTTGCTGCAAGTGGAAAATGATTATTGGAGCTATTTTGATCACTTTTTACAAAGCTACTTGGACGAATTTCTTTTGACCTCTTGACCAACTAATATCACATATACTTAGGCTGATTATTCAGTAGCTAGTTCCCCAAAATTGGGCATAAATGGGCATCAAATTTGATTGACTTTGGGTGGTAATTTTCAGCTTTCTTCTTAGTTGGTTTTTGGCCCAAATAGCCAAGTGGTTTGTGTTACACTTGGGGCCTTCTTACATTCTTCTTAGACTTAAAATAAGGTTCATTTATGATGCTAAAATATGGGCTAAAATTACACCCTTGAAATGAATTTTATTCGTAATCGAACTTGGATAAATTCGACGTTGAGCCTCGTCTCCGTTGAGCTAGCAAATTTAAGCTAATCAAGTAGGTGACTCACCTACTAAATTATTAATTCATACAAACACCTTAATTCTCTTACATTCTTTAGGACTGTGATATCCTCAATTTAACACAAAACACATATACACTCGACCCTCTTAAGCGTTAGACGCCCATATCGCCCATTAACACAAGATTCAAGCTGTCACGACCCAACCCAGGGGCCATCAATTGTGCCGATAGGACAACGTGACAACCACGTATACTGAACCTTCACTTACGACAGCTAAGGGATTTCACAAAAATTTTGACAGAGTTTCCTCTGTTTTTCTGACTAACCCCACTTGTAAACAGCGAACCCAACGGTACCAGATATAGTCATAAGAACAGATATACAAACACATACGCGAGCCGACAAGGTCATCGCTGCGGCAGAGCCGACCAACAAACATATCTTACAAACGAGATCAGACCAACATAAATTCCCACACCCACATGTATCCACAGACCTCTATGTACAAAAAACGGACTATACGACGGGACAGGGCCCCAGCATACCCTCGAGTATATATATATATACATAAATGCAAAATACAAACGAAGCATATACAAACATATACCAAACTGTCTGCTCCTGATGCTAGGG